>JBBMJZ010226512.1:0-19305 GCA_037833815.1 Zingiber zerumbet
CATGAGCGACTGTTTATAGTTTATAAGGAACTGATAACATGATCTTCTGCATGTGACACCACACACCATGTTATCTACAATATAAACTAATTGAACAACTACACTTAGCATCTAAATGTAGTCATTTGACCAATGTGATTCTTATTTCAAAATATATGTTCTTACCAAAAGCTAGACTTTTAGTATACATCCTAACAGCGCAGACAATGGTCGCATGATATCTTTGGCATAATGATCAGGGGTCGATTCTCAGGAACTGACAACCTGGGATTTACCCCACCATGCCCCTACGGCCTGTGTACCTGCATGTACCTCCCTCCATATCCGTAGGGCCGGCATTAGAGGGGCCGCTAAGGTAGCAGATCTACCTTGGGGGGCGGGCGTTAAGGTAGTGGATCTACCTTCTTTTTTTTTTGTTTTTATAAACATCTCATCATGTATGAAAATTCTACCATCCGAGTACCAACTTGGCTATGCCCGTGGGGGCATAAACACCTCATCATGCTTATAGGATTAGCTGTGTCTAATATCAATCTAATGAACAACCCAAATTAACTTAAGGCTCAACAAATGACTTGAAACACTTTAACCCCAAGCTAACATAGTTCGCCCAGCTAAACTTACAAACCTTCTTTGACATTAAAAAGTTCAATAAGCATTGATGAATTTCCCCTACTCTCTATGTGCTTGTTTGTTAGATATTTGGTCTTCTGTTTTTAAATGCCAAACACTTGTTTTTTCTTTTCCTAAATTTCTTTCTAAACTGAAATCATATCACAATCTTACTGGCAGAACTCTGATCTGACATGATTGAAAAGGTTTGCTGAAGCTTTGATTTTTTTATCCTGGTTGTACTGCAAAAGGGTTTTCTTTTCAAAAATATTTTTTTAAGAAATGTTTCACTAGTTCAGCTAGGCTTAAATCTATTAAAAAGTTCAAATTGTTAAGCTTCTAATACAATAATGTACTAGCAGAATGGAGAGGCAACGACGCGAAGACGAGCTGAAGCACCAGTCGTCAAAGAAGGCAAATGAGGTAGAGCAAGCAATTCTAAACAGATTTAATCTACAATGCCTTCTTCCCTCCACTTTTCTACAGTATAAAATATGAAGCAAAGATTTTAGATTTACTATAGATCTGGCATGAAATTTGCATTAGTAGTTTAACACATTTTGAATATTTTTATAATGATTTAACTAGGAATCAAGCTATCAGCCTGGGATTCAGCAGACAGGTGGTAGCTTGAAATCAATGAAAGACAAAACAAATCAATCTGACAAAGATGCAAAAGAGGGTTCATCCTTGCAGATTGCTGGACCATCTGGAGAAATAACAGCAGGTTGTCCACCATCTTTAAAGTAACATGTATAATCTTATTCCACATGTTAATGATACCAGTAATGTTAAGTACACCATGGTTTTATGTAAAGAGCCTTAAATCATTCAGCTTTTTGCTCTTCACTAAGCTCTGGCAAACAAATTCCATGCCAATAACATATAATAAAGTTGCTTAGCAACGCACTAATTTTGAACATTGCAAATTATCTTTTTGATACTATGCAATTAAAACTGTAAATTGTCTTTTGAGTGTGTTATTATGGAATTGATAATGGAACCACAAAAACTATGAACGGAAGGCCATAATTGGTGGATAGTCCCTTTGGATATGTCAATACCCATAGTTAATTGCATTATGGAATTTGGAAATAGGAAAGTAGTATCTTGCAATATATTTTAAAAGGATAATTGCATGTATATATTAGACTCAATGTGGAAACTCTAGACCTAAAATACCATGAGTGACCAAATCCTTTACACCAAAATTCTATTGGTATAACTGGAGCATATATAGCATCTATGTCCGGTGATCTTGTCTGAAAACTGGAGAGATGGTGTGTTGGGAATGGTGGCTTGGTTGTTAATTGAGAGAAGACCTTTTACTCCGCGGAAAAGCTTTCTTTCGATCCTACGCACACTCAGACAAGCCAACAAAACGTTAACGCCCAGAAACCAAGGGGGAGTCCCTGGCAAAGGCCCTCCGACGCTCAAGTCATTACAATTCTGGCCGGGTGAGTAGAGAACAGTAAAGAACGTGCGTGCGAGAGTAAGCTTCAGATGTTCTATCTCCAACTTGTTAGATTTTCCTATTCAGGTCTTCACTGAATGGATTGCACAGCTAGTTCTTTTGCTGAATGCAGCAGAATGAGTGGCCATTTTCTTGGCTCAGGTCTTATTGGAGAGGAAAGCTTATCTCGACCCTTTGCTGGACATAAAAAATTGAAAACATGATGTTTTTTCTTTTTTATGTCTTCTTTGACTTGAGCAAAGCAAATGCAACATGCAAACAATTTAATTTGTGAGAAGAATAACTAGAGAAGAGGAGTGGAAGAAGTAGGAAAAAAAAATCTATAAGTGCTAAACGATGGGAGATGATTGTTTCATATATGATAGAAGGTGAAGACTCTTCTTATGATGGAGCTTGGTCCAGCTAATGCAATCAATCTCGCAGACCCTCATGCCAAAATGGAGTTATGGCTTTGCTGAGATTGAGGACATCAAAAGACTAGAGGACTAGAGAGTAGGTACAAGACTGCACGGCAAAAGGCAGAGATCATGTAAACTCCAACGTGGAAGATAGAGGTTGTAGATCTAGAAGTGGATTGGGATGTGGATCGTTGGTTGGAGTTGGCATCATCGACTCTGTTTCAGAATTGGATGAAAGAAGAGAGTTTCTCCTCTTGCACTTGTGGCTCGTCCCCTTCAAAAAGTGGTGATAATTTTGTTAGATTTGACAAAGTGAGGCACTCACAATGAAGGAGTTAGCAGGTGAGCTTATGGTTGGACTCAAGACTTAGGTGATGTAACAGTTGGACTGTGGAGCTATTTGGAAGGGAGGTGTCTTGCAGTGATGGATCTGCTGTGATGGATGCTTGCCATAGAAGGCTTTTGTGGATAGGTATCGTGTGGTTCCTTCACTCTAGCTGCCTCGCGATGTCAGGTGGCGACTTTACCTGGGGAAGAATGCATGAAGCTCAAAGGAGGGTCCGTGCAAGATGGTGTCTAGTACCTGCTAGCAGTTGTCACGCAATGGAGACGATGGCTTCGCGTGGATGAGAGAGATGGGAGGAGAGAAGTTTGAAGGATAAGAAGTTGGCAGTCTACTCCTCATGCAATACCTCTTTGAGAAATTGTAAGGGGCTCTAATACCATATAGAATTGGGGGATAGGGAAATATTGCATTGCAATATATTGTAAGGGAATAATTACATGTATATATATATATATATATATATACCCAATGTAGAAATCCTAGATCTAGAATACTGGGACTAAATCCACTGTGCATATAACCCTATTGTTCTAATACCTCTATCATGCACGCTCTTTCAAAATAACAAATGGTTTCAACATACAAGGCTCTTGCAATGGCAAGTCTGGAGTAGATCTTGGCATAGTCCTACCATTTCAAGATTCTTTCCCTTTGACTGCAACCCTGGTGACTCATCACCAATTTACCTAGGTTGCAATGGAGCAATTTTTCAAATTGCAAGGCATGTCTTGAATATGCCAATTAACTTCTGCTATTTGATTTTGATTCATTTTCTTTGTTTTGCCTAAAGCTTCTACTTATACCATCAATATGCCAATGATTTAGCTAATACATTCATGTCAACATTAGATGTATGAGCTAGTCATTTGGTTCACAGTTTAAGCCCTGCTTTCCAGCCTTGTCATAATTTCAACTGACTAATTAATTATGTTATGTTAACTTAGTCACCCATAGACTGTTTATTAATACTGCCTTAACTAGGGTATTTATGTTTGCATAACGAATCTACATATTTTAAACTCAGATTCCTTTCATATGTAGGGTGGTTGCTAAAAAAAAGTGGAAAAGCAAGTGGCTGGAGCAAGCGATGGTTTGTCCTCAATGAGAAAAGTGGAAAAGTTAGTTACTTGGGAATATACCGTTGAACTCCTTGTGGCATTTTGTTAAATTGTTCATTTTCTAGATAATGGTCAAACATTGATTATGAGTTGCTCTTACAGCTTGGATACACTAAAAAGCAAGAAGAAAAACATTTTCGAGGTGTTATCACTTTAGAGGTAATTGTTCCTTCCATATGATCTTGTTATAGTTCATTTGCAAGTACAATAATTTAAATTCTTTTTCCCATTGAACCTCAAGTAAAGGATGTGTTAGCAACAACTGAGTGCTATCACAATAAGCAAAACAGTTGCAAACATGGATGTGAACACTCTTTGATAAAAGACCTGCATATTAACCTACCCCTGCAATAAGAAACTTTCTGTCTTCAATAATCTATGTTTTAACTTAGAAATATTCACATCAGAAGGTCATAGTGCCTCCTGAAGGTCATACAAGGGTGATCAAGGACTGAATACCTTTCTGTCCTCAGGAGACTCTTAATTGCTATCTGTCTATCCAAGTGGGTCTTTCCTTTACCAAAAGCACCTCCATTTCTGGTTGGTGACATATTTGATGCTTTTCAGAATTAAAAAACATATATGCATGCTAACTGGTTGTGAAACATTATAAAATATGGAAATTTAAGTAAATGACAAGAAATAGCTCCTTTTGGTTGTCTAAGACGCGAAACACAGTAACTGTAGTCAAGGATCTTCCCACACTTTGGATATTTTTACTAATGAATTTGCAAAATGTTAATAGAGATATGATACTAACATTTTGAAAGGATAAATTCAGAATTTCCCAGCATTTGGCATGATAAATATGTATTTGACATAAATAAAAAATTAAATGAAATGCAACACAAAAAATCATAACCCCACAGTTTTTTGGGTCAGGTGATAATGGTCTTTCCCATGGATTGAAATCTCGAGCTGTTTCACTCGATACAGCTGAAACATCTTGTTCCGCTTGCAGACTGACACTGATACAAGCACGCCTTCGGTGCCAATGCGCCGTGACACATCCATACTCATCGCGCGAGCCTGAGCGACGTGTCTGGCTCGTGCGATGCATGAAGGCCCACGCGATGCATTTGGACTCGTTGCATGGGCCGGAACAGTGGTAAGAGGGCATTTTAAACTTAGGGTTTAAATAAACTTTAGGTTAATAATTTTAATCAACTCCCTGCTATAATTGGAATAATTATATATATATATATATATATAAAATATTGAACTATATTGGCATGACACTATATGATACCAAAACTATCGTTCTAGTCTGGGATCGAAACACGGCTCAAAATTTTAAACCATGGTCTTTTCTGCCATCGTGATTTGTTGAAATACTATCATTCATCAAAGTATCTTCGGTGCCTTATATTTTCCTTAAATAGACAGTATACAAGTCTTCCTATTTGCTTCAGTCATCCTAGTTGGCATTCCTAATTTGGACAATTATCCATATTTCTTTTGTTGATCATGTTGATACCCTCTTGAAGTTTGTTACTCTGTCCAAGTCTGAGTTGTCTTGAAGAAGCTTAGTTGCGCAAGGCAAATACTTCACACTACTGCAGCAGCAACAGTCCATACATATGTCAGCTTAGACATGATCTTCAGGGTTCTCTTGTTCATAATTTCTGCGTCTACTTGTTCTTCTATGTTCCAAGTCCAATCTTACAACTGGACTACATTGTTGTTAACTTCTAAGTAAAAGATTTGAGGCTAATAACCATATCTGGACATGTTAACTGTTAATGCTTTTCATTGTATAAAAAAATTGAGAAACATGGAAACTTTTGTCATGCCTAAATGGTGTTTTAGTAATGATGTTCTTAATATAATGAAAATTTTAGAAATAAAACTTAACATTTGAAAGAAATTCCAGACATTGGAATATAATTGTGTGCTAAGTGTAATTGAGGGGTGATCTTACTTTGAGTTTCATTGTACACGTCTGACTCATTAGGAAAGCAATTGTAGATTTTATTGCCCTCATAAGCATAGGCTTGATGACTTGATCTCGGAGGAGTTTTATAAGAATTTCCATCTTTGTCCCATCCTCTTCTCGCTCATCTATTTCGTTGGCGCACAAAGATATATATTTATTTTTGAGATCTTTGAATTTCTTGAAAAAAAGGAATCAACCTCTCAAGTAGAGTGCCAATAATTATGTAGACATTTTAACATCTTCTAGATTAGAAAGTTTGGGTTCCTGTTAAGTCCTAGCTATGATTGATGGTTGCATGTTGTCTAGTGATTCTTGGTAATCTCTCAAAGGATTCAGGCTCTATTAACTTTATAGATTCATCTTTATATATGAGAATTAAATCTGTAGCTCATGTAGATGTTCATTTATGGATTTTCTTCCATGACTAAGACATTAAACCCATAGGAATGCAACATTGAAGAAGCTTCAGAAGAGGAATCTCTTAAGAGTTTCAAAGAATCAAAAAAAGCAAATGGATCAGATAAACTTTCAAGTTTAGATTTTAAGATAACCAGCAAAGTTGCTTACAAGACGGTGCTTAAAGGTAACCTGAGAATGCATATCTGATTTTTGATACGTTTACCTCATGTAACACATGTTTCTTATGCAATTATTATGGGCTGGAGCTTGCAGCGGAAAGTGCATTAATTTTGAGGGCTGAGAGCATGGCGGACAAAGTTGAATGGGTGAACAAGATAATGAATATTTGCAAATCTTCCAAGGAAATTCCTTCTAAAGGCTCATATGGTCTTGAAGCTAGTACTTCGATTAGACAAAGTCATTCAGATGGTTCACTTGTAAGTCTTGGCTGGTCTATTTCCATATTCAGGAGAGTGTTAGTACCGAAACTAATTGATTTTTCATGAAAATCTCAGGATATATCTAAACCTATTTGATCTCATGTGTTCTTTTGATAAGATTCCCATAAATAGTTTTACAAGCCTGGAAAACCACTTTCAGGGACAGAAGAGTCTATTTTACCCCAATGCTATTCTAACCACTTCTCAACCTGTCTTTTCCATTTAGTTGCCTTTACACAGATGCTTTCATGTATGCATGGATGTGGTTGCTTGAAGCTGCTAGACAATTTTGATTTGTCCATGTTTGTGGATAACCACTCGATGTTGTTGCTGATCATAGACCCATAATATTTACAAACCAAAAAAAGCCACTTATGTGATGCTTTTGAGTTTGATCTTTGGTGCCATTGTAATTTTCTTAGGATAATTTGGATATGTAGGACACTATGGCTAGAAAACCTGCTGATCCAGAAGAAGAACTTAGATGGATGTCACAAGAAGTCCGTGGTTATGTCGAGGCTGTTTTGAATAGTCTTGCTGCCAACGTTCCAAAGGTAGTGATTTTTTGTTAGGAGTTAGATTAAATATTAACAAATCCTTTTAGCATGCCTCTCATTTTGCTAAGCAGGCAGTTGTGCTTTGCCAAGTGGAGAAAGCTAAGGAAGACATGCTCAACCAGCTATATAGCTCCATAAGGTTGGCTAGATGTTTTCTTTTTACATGTAGGAATTTGCACAGATTAGGAAACAAAATAATTTTCTTTTTAGTAAGCACAAATTCACAATGCACACTTCACGTCCATGATTGTTAATAGTTAATACATTTTCAAAATCCACTGTTTTGTTGATTCTACATTAGAATTAACAACTATCACACTAGCTTCCAGTTATTGGTCTGATTGCTTGGAATTGTCTAGTCGTCAGGGGATTCTGCTTATCAGTACTTAAGAATTAGCAACTATCACCAGCCTTTTATTGCTTGGGGTGCAATATAATAAGTAATTGATAATTCATTTTCAAGATTTTTTTCTGTTTAAAAATTTCAACTTGCAGAAAAGCGTATATTTGTTCGCTCATCAATGTGTAAGTTCAACATTTAGTATCATTTTTTTCTGCCTATTCCTTGTAGTGCTCAAAGCATAGCAAGGATTGAAGAACTACTACTAGAGGACCAAAAGGTTAAGCACCGAAGAGAGAAATTCCAAAAGCAGCAGTCTCTGCTTTCAAAGATTACACGCCAGCTTAGTGTTCATGATAACCAAGCATTGGCAGCTAACTGGTCTAATGGTGACACTGAAATAGGTATTCTTTTTCGTCGGCAATCCTACTCTGAGTTATAGGTCTTTCAATGTGTAAAATTTTGCTCACAGTTCTGGCCTTACCTTAAAGAATGGCTTTGTAAATTCTCTTTTTAAGTGACATAGACTTGCAATTCTTGTTAACTTGTGAAGATCATTCATGTGCAGAAAGCAGCCCGAGGAGAAATGCTGCTTCAGGTGATGACTGGAGGTCGGCATTTGATGCCGGTTCCAAAGGGCCAGTCCGTGACTCGTTCAGGGGGTCACCCAGATCAAAAAGTGCCGATAGCCGTGGTAGTTTCCGGTCCAGCGACTCACCACAGAATGGGGGTGACCGGCGAATGCCAAACAGGCTACCTCCAGCGCCACCTCAGGGCAGCTCTTCAGCCAACAGATTCCTCTAGGCCACAACTTCATGATCATGGAGTTAGCTGAGCCAGCACATATCCAATTAGTCGGTAAATCTATTCTTTTTTAGTGGTCTTCCATCGAAGTCGAGTGTATTTTATTGAGAGAGTACAAAGTATTTGATTATCCTGCATTCTTTTACATGTAGATGTGGAATGATGAGTCCAGCTTAATCAAGTTTTATATTACTCAAGTTAGTTTATTTGATAAGTAATCGAGCTGAGTTTAAAATAAATGTGAACTCGTTCAATTTACATGTTATCAAATTTTAAATTTGTCTGATAGTTTAAAATTTTTATATAATTAAGTTTTTTAATTACTTAATGAGCTTGATTTTAAGAGTTTATTTGTTTAAGAATTTTATTAATAAATATAATTTATAAAAATTTATTCAGCTATATTAGTAATAAGGTTTTCAAATTTCTTTATTTAATTAATTATATATAATTATATGTATTGAATAGATTACATTTTAATTTTACGAACCATTTGATTATAGAGATGATAATTTCTTTTAAATTTGATGAAGTTGATATCCGACTGAGATAGAGAAGAAGTTGATATCCAACCCGAATAATAAAGGATGCGAAGGAATTTTTGTTAGATTCGATTATATATATATATATATATTTCAAAATTCACTAATGATTTTTTTTGGTTGATGTTTAATTTATTTTTATTGAATAGGATTAAATTAGGTACAGTATAGTGTTTGATTACTTTTTTATATAGTATTAATTCTATTTTTTAAAAAAAAATTGAAAGACCATGAGAAAAGTAGAGGGGATATCCATCCTCTCTAATGTCCATTGGCTAGTGCATGATAATATTACCCTAATAAGATCGGAAGATTAAATCTTAATTAATAGTTATATATATATAATAGTTATTCATAATTTATCTATTTTGTTTTGGGATGGAGACGGCGGAGATACCGGGGAATCTTGCATTCTGGTTTCTGCCAACCAACCCAGCAGATCCTCCAGTTTTCCATCGGTACCAGGTTACAAACAACCCAACGCTACCATTGGGACCCACCCGTTGGCTCCACCTTTTCTGCCTTCCTCTCGCCACAACACGGGTACCAAAGCGGGTGGCCAATGATAAATCTCCATCACCCTTCCTCGCTTTCAATCCTTTTTCTTCGACAATTTGATTCGCTTTCAAATCGCATCCCTTCTCCATTGCCGGATCTCCCGATCCAGAACGGCCGGCGTCGGACGATGGCCACCCGGTGAGTGAGTTCTATCTTCCCTTCTCCCTCTCCGCTCGCGATTCGACTTGTCGATCTCTGGACGCAGCGGTTTATCGATCTTTTCCTATCCTTGTTCTCTCTCTTCTCTTTCTGGATGTAACAATGCGGGAATCGGTCGATAAACCTCTGCATCCGGACTTCCGCGTCCTCCTCCCTCTTTTTTTTTCCCTGATTTATCCGTTTGATCTTTTCATCATACGTGAAGTCGTATCCCTGATTATTTGGATCTTGCGAGGGGGATGCGTTGTTCTTGCAATTTGAACTTGCAGATCCACTGGCTCTGTGATTGATGCCGAGTCGGTTGGAAATTTGTCTGGTGATAATACTATGATCTCTCAACTTTTCTTTCCTGTAAATCTATTCGGAAATGCTTATCTATGTTGTTCTTAGTAACGGAAGGTCAGAAATTTGTCTTTTTTGGAAGCTATGCAGGTCCTTGCGGCTGTTCGGTACTTTCGAACCTGATGATTGTTAGCCTGAGCTTGAATCACCTTGGCATTCACAAACGGGATCCAAGGTAAAGCTAGTCGTGCAATCAATGCTACAGAAAGGTGACATTTTTTTTCTTCACTCTCTATAAATTTGAATGATTTGGGACATGCTAACGGCAACTTGTTACAACCATGTTGATTGCTTAGTTGTTAACTGAAGAATCAAATATTCTTTACAAAAAATTTTATAAAGAATTTGCACAAAAGTACTTTTTGTGTCTGATGTATACATGGAGAAAATATAGAGTCAAGATAATATTTGTGTCTGTTATTATTTCAGTTTTTATCGGAAAAATATTATTCCAATATCATGCTGATGCTTTTATATATTGTGTCGGTGATAAATTTGAAATTGAAGAACGAAGAAGATACAACAAAGAAAAGATATTTTATCGGTGTTGAGTGATATCAAGTTTTGATAATTTATTAGAATAATAAATTTTGTCTCATATGACATAATACAAGATTTAAAATTATACTGGGCATAGATAATGTCTCTTTACTATACTTCATCTCCTTTTTTTCTTGAACTTTCATTCCATTACCGACATCTTACATTGAAATATTAATACAATATTAAAACAGTATCATTTCATTTCAGTCATTGATCGAAACTCTGACATGATTTAAGATTTTTAAACCTTATTTGTAATTAGATGGTTAGTTTAATTCTTTTCTTTACTAGTAGTAATGTTTTGAAATCCAGTCGAACCCAACTCCAAGCCTCAGTTTTTTTTGGCTGAACCACACCCATCAAGAATCAGACTGGATTGGTCTCGACCCGGCAATCCGGTTGGTCTAGTCAGAGAAACACAAGCAACACCGCCAACTTATTGAGAATACAATATGTAAGTCACATTCTTGTGTGTTATACAACATCATTGAGCAGAAACCAATTTACTTGAAATGCAACGTGTGTGTGCGCGCGCGTGTAATCTTTTATCCATTTCATGTTGCGCAATCTTTGTTATATTTGTTATAAGAACATTAGTGTTTTTCAAATGTTGGTATGTACAAATATGTCCATTAGGCATATTATCAATAGCTGTTTAATCTAGTGATAAGTGAGTTAAATTTGACAACTTTTTGTAAGCCTCAAATCCAATTTCCATTTTAGAAGTCTCAAAAGTAAGATTTGGAATCCAGGCTCTCAGAATATAATGGTTGTTCACTTCTTGGCTTTAGCCAAGTTCATGAGACACATCTCAATTAACTAGCAAGTAAATCCATTATTAAAAGTAATCATGGTTTGCATAATCACGATTGAAATCATCGGATCACACGATCCTATGTCCGGAAGTACCAAAATTGCTCTTGGATTGTTTGGAATCACAGGAATCATCTTTGTGATGGAGTCGGAACAAAATCATTCGGATCACGTAGGATAGGTAGAATCGATTTTACATTATAAACGATTCTATCTATTTTTTATTAGGGGATGTTTAAATTGGATCATCTTGTGACTTTTTTTTTTTGGCCCAAGGCATCAAACTCTAAAGCATTAATGCTTTTGTAGTTTTTCATTTTATGATATAAAAGTATAAATATTATTAAGTATTATTGTGCTAAAACTTTTTTTTTTTTTTTTTTTTTTGAAGGAGAGCCTTCATGCAACGATAAAGTTGTTACTTTGTGACCAAAAGGTCACTGGTTTGAATCCTACAAACAACCTCTTGTAAAAAATATGGTAAGACTGCGTACAATGGATCCTTCCCAGGGACCCCGCATAACGGAAGCTTCGTGCACTGTACTACCCTACTTCTTTCATGTTGGTTGAGAGATAGACAGACGAATACACTGAGATGAACAAATCACCTTTTGCCACCCTTATTTGTCTTATGAATTTGCATTAAAATGCTCAATGCGACTTTAATAATTAATCCAAAGAATTTTAGCATTGAAAAATGCTTCTAAAATTTTGAAAACTATCTAAAGTTTTTTGTTTTTATTTTTATTTTTCAGATGAGGGTTTAAATTATTATTATTATTAATTACAAAAATAAACTCTCATTTATTTTTTTTAATTCCGGTATTCGTCTTTTATAATCCGACTACTCTTGAAAACCAGCCTGACCTAATGAAAATTTTTATCTATCATCAGAATAAATTAAAAAACACCCTCAGCATCATAAATTTTTCAAACAATCCGTCTGTAATATATCATGGATAAGATTAAAACCTTTATCATCTAAGAGACCCATCCCATCTCTAGCTCTCGCACCATAACGCCAAGGGCTAAAAAGAAATTATAATAATAAACTCTCATATACTCTACTATATGTAAAATCTAGTACACCATTAACGGAATCTGAAAAATAATAAAATTACATATGAATCTCTATCATTTTATATATATCATTTTTCATCCTTTCCATCACATAAAGTAATTCAAAAGTGAAGAATAGAGGAGTATTTTTAGATAAATAAAGGCCTTTTTTGCCTGTTTTTTAAATCTCAACTCAAGAGACCTTCAACCTAAAAATATAAATGTACTTGAAGAGAAGAGATGGATCAAAGTGACAGCAGTTAAGAACTATACGCAGCTTTTTCTCACCACCCTTTATAACCAATACTACAATTGGCACTCGATACATTACAGATGGCGATCCCGAATCGAAGAACACCAGAATTTTTACTTCACTGAGACCTCGCCTGCTCAGTGTGTTACATATAAGAGGAATTCCCTCGATGCCTTCTACAAGACTTGCGATTTATTGTTTTGATCAGCTCTTCTATCATGTTGATAATTTGAGGTGGGTCGTCTCGGTTTTGTCTTCATTTTGACAATGATGGCTCGATAGCCAGACGCGCATTATATCTTGTCATAGTAGGGCTGCAGAGTGCCACGACAGCAGTGATGATGACGACGACGATGCAAATGTATCTGTACAGCAACTGACAAGGTAAAGAGTTGTAAACTGCCAAATTAGTTGAAAAAATATGGAGAATCCAGAACTTCGTTCAGGTTGAAATCTCCCCGTTCAGGCAATGGCGGGAAGCATAGACCGGGGAATGATTTCTCGAAACTCTCCAGCAACTGCAAAATACAAAAAAGAAAAGGAACATCGCCTTAAAATTCTTCAGTTATTGAAGTAGCTGACAATGATAAAAGATGTCGGTTACATTTTCTAGTATGGGAGTCTCGTAAAGTTCCACAAACTTTTCCCGAAGAATTCTATTCAGTTGATCTACATCACATGCGTGTGTCCAGTATGAATCATGGACTCCTGCAAGGTAAAGGAAATAATAATAATATGCGAATCAACTTAGATATCTACAAGGCATCACCCGTTAAAAGAAAGAACCTGCAAATGCTAATCCTGCTTTTTTACAAGCAAGCGCAGTCAACATCATGTGCGATCCATCGAGGGAGTGAACAAAGTTTGGGGGAAATGCTGTCTTTTGTCGTTTCACCATGACCTGGAGAAGCGACAGAAACGTTAAAAATCGAACATCTAATGTTGATCAAGAAAAGCAGTATACCTTCTCGGTTTCTTGCTGTAAGGTCAATAGCTGAAGAGATGTTCTAACCTGCAAGATATGTAACGACAATACTGAGAGAAGTTGATGTCAAGTAAAGAAGAATGAAGATGGTAATGTTGGTTAAAATATGACTTACTTGACGTGTTCCTAATGCACGGTACGGTTGAACTACGGGAAGTCCAAGAGGTGTAGTCCATCTTACCGGATGGTTTTGTAAAGCAATAGTCTATGACCAATACGACTCAGATTATTACATTGTTAAAGACTATTTTTATGAGTTGAAAAGCATTCAACATTGTTGATTTCAAGTTCAGTTATCTTTGGAACATAAATGATTAACTAAACGATACAGACCTTTGCACAGTCACCGAGCCAGCTCATGATCTTCCGTGCAGATTCGAACATCTGCCCTAATGCAGTTAAAGTAGTCTGTTCAAGCGATAACAGATTTTTCAGCAAAATAGACGACAATCAAACTAAAAATATAGTATATAAAGAAAGAAAAAACTGGGAAAACAATGAACTCTCGCTTACTTTGGCAGCATAACATGAAGCACTAAATATCTCCGCATCGTCAGCAACAAGGTTTCTCTCTTTTAATCTTTTTTTGATTTGATCACGAGCGCCAACATAAGTTACACCATACACAGATGTCATGACAGTCTGCTTCACTAACTTCCTGTCCACCTTCATCAAGTAAACAAAATAACTACGAATGAGTATTAGGAAATATATTGCAGGGTTTAATAAGAAAGTGTAGAGTTTCCACATTCATGACTTCCACACTGACATCAAATGCGGTACTAATAACAATTTTATCATACAAGGATCAACTGTATACGGGCAAACAACAATGGTGTATAGTATAGAAACATTTAAATTTAGCCTAAAGTATAGGTGTTCTAAAAGATATATCCAAATCTATAGGATAGAACTAGAAAGGAAAAAATATATTAGATTGAATATCAGGTAAAGAAATATGAGTTGCAAATTTCAGCGGTAAAGAAATAGCATTAATGCCTTGCACAAGAAATATTGGATGTAGAAGAAGCGATAATTTAATTCTTTTAAATGAGGCCAATGGTTCAAGCATGCCTGATTTATGGGTTCTCTTCTTTCCCTTTCAAAGCTCTCACCAACGTTCTCATTGCTACCCTCAATCGTAGAACCACAACCACTGACCATCACATGTAAAACAAAGGTCATGTCAATCATTATGAGTAGAGCAACACAATTGGCCTCCTCAACTGGACCGTAAGTAAATTAGCCTCAATGGATGAAAGTGGCAACCACATCGAACATCTATCATCACCATCCACCATCCTATCTGCTGTCCTCATTAAAGCACCTTTGGACTTTGGTGAATCTAGCACACGCTGCAATGAGCAAAGACTGACTGAGGTGCAGACAGAGAGTAAAGGTCAGATATGATGATGGTAACAGGAGAAGCAGATTTTGCGAGAAATGAAGCATGGAAAGGAAGAGGGAGTGATAAACAAGGGTCTCGTGGCAAATGGCAAGATAGTTAGAAACAAACTCCAAGTAGCTGAAGAAGACAAGGAAGGAGGCCTCCATCAGAGGTTCCTGCAAGCATAGCTATCGAGAGGAGGATCAACAATCATTTTATTAAAAAAAATTGGTCGCTATGCCCAAGGTTTAAATTCTCGACCCGTGCTGAGGTTTCGGTCCCGAACCGGAACGATATAGTTTCGGCATCGTATCATATCGTGCCAATATAGTTTCAGTATTTTTTAAATATAAATATAAATATATATTAATATTAATATTTGATTATTAAAGGTTTATATTTTGAGATGTTGAATTTATATTAATATTTTCTCATAAAATAATGCCTATTAAATTTTTATAAAAAGTATTTTAAAAAATAAATAATTCTTAAAATTCAAAACTAAATTTAAAATTATAAAAATAAATATAAAGTTATTTACAAATTTTAAATTATTTCTTTAATGTAATTGTAAATTTTTAATTTTAAAAATTTTATTTGCAATGTTTAAGAATTATATATTTTTAAAAAAATTTAGATTATTTTAAATTTATGTTTAATTTTAAAATTATTTAAAAAATTTTAAATTATTTTGTAAAATATTTATTAAAATTTAAAATTATTTTAAAATTTTGAAATAATTTTGAATATTTTATAATTATTATTAATAATAGTTTATTTATAAAAAAATAGATATTTCAAAAATAAAAAATTAACTAAATCAAAATACTAAAAAAATCACGGTCCATCTAGTGCGAGATCTACAGAGGATTTTAGAAATATATAATATTTTATTATAATTTTTTAGAGTTTTAAATTAATTTTTATATATTTTAATGGAATAATTTAAATAGGTTTTTAAATTTTTTTGATTATTTATTTAAATTAGAGATAATTAGATTATTAAAAAAATAATAACATAACTAATAAATAAATAAAATATTTATTATATATTTTTAAAATTAAAAAAAATAATTAATTAATTTTGTTAGGATTTAATTAAGCCTCTTTGAATTATCCCGATTCACTCTGGGAATTGTTTTGACTAAAAAAAATATTTAATTAAAAAAATGGATCGAGACCGTAGGCACCCCTCACAGCGCAGCCGTCGATGGTCGTTGGTGTCGCGCTGCCCGTCCGGTGTGGCCGCCGGGGTTGTGTGGCCCCTCCGACGCGGCCGCCAGTGTCGCACAGCCCCTCCGACGCGGCCGCGAGGGTCACGCGGCCCCTCCTATGCGGTCACGGGGGTCACATGACCCCTCCTGCACGACCACAGGCGTCGCGACACCCTTCTTGCACGGCCACGGGCATTGCGATGCCCTTCCTACAGCCGCGGACGTCGCAACGCCTTTGCGGCTGCAGCGGGACTAGTGTCGGGTTCGTGTTGGTGCCGGTCAGCTGGCGAAACGAAATGTTTCGTCCGTTTAGACCAACTCGGCACGAGATCTCAAACCTGGGTTATGCCTATTAGTTAGGTGCAAAGAAGCAAGTTATCTAAACTTAGTAATTCAGAGTTTTTACTGATACTAGACAAGACGATATATATGTTAGTAAACAAATTCAGTCTGATCCGCTAAGGTTTAGATAGTACTCATGCTGTATATGATCGAACATATTGCAGATTCAAACTAAATCCAATACAGTGTAGTCCAGGTGAATAAAAAAACCTGATTAACTAGAAGCCTCGCCCGCAAAGCATTTGGATTTTCAGCAGGATCTTCCTCTGCATCTCTTTGCATAATGTCACGAACCCTGCATTTCATTCATAAAATTCTCTGTCATGGTCAGATCATAACATTCTCTGCTTATTGGAAGTTTGAATCAGATAAACTGACGAGTTTTAATAGTATTGAATTAGCAGAGGCAAATTGAAAAAATTCAAGGAACCCACTAAGATCGTGACTAATAGATTCAAAAGGTGCAAAACAAATTAAAGTGCAGAACATGTCAATTAGCTCACTAAAGAATTCCTATGTGATGAAACTACATGTTGCAAATTAAAAGTGTGAGATGTCAACTATCTCACTAAATAATTCCTATATGATAAAACAAAAATATGTATGTTGCTTCTCAAAGCAAATAAGCAGGACAACTTGAGGAAATTCACACAAACAGAGAATATGGTTACAGCATCCTTGCTTATCCTTAAGCATTCCAACACAAGTGGGGGCCATCACAGATTCCGACAAAGGGATCATCGTTAAGTCCCTCCCTATTTATTTTGATGCAAGCAATGAACCAAGAAAACAGACACTGCAAAAGGAGAACAGTGCCATAATAAGATGTATTCACTGCATATAGTTACTTGGAAAAGCCACTTCAGATAGGAAACTCGCAAAAGAATCTCTTTTAACCTATTTTAATCATGGTAAACTAGTGACTATTTTGCCACCACTTGATCTGAAAGAAACTAGAACAGCTATTTGTCACTGAACCAAATATCCAAAAAAGCTACTTCCCAGCTGGTAATTGATTTTTTAGTTTGTTTGTTTTGGACTTCACCTCTCTTGTATCTTTGCTGCATTATACACAAACCCTCTGAAACTTTGAACCATACGTTTGTTGGTCAAATTTCCCCCTAGGTCAAAGTTAATCAGATTGACTAAACTTAAGTTGACTCGAGCTTGAGTCTTAATGTTTGACAATATATGGAGATTGCTGATGCAATTGGAAATTGGCGGTCAAAAGTTGACCAGAAATTAAGTAGGTCAAGGTTGACCAAATACTTGACTGGAAAAGTCCTAATTGGAGGTTAGTCACGGACAAGACCAACGGGAAGGTTGGCAGAAGAAGGAGAATTCAAATGGGTCAATGTTGACCAGACACTTGGTGTGGAAAAGTTCTGATGAGTGAAGCCAGGTGAAAAGCCCTAGTGAGTGAATCTAGACAGTGGAAAAAATCCTGGTAAGTGAAGTCAGGTGAAAAATCTTAGTAAGTGAAGCTAGGCAATAAGAAAGTCATGGCAAATGAAGCAAGCAGTGGAAATCCAGGTGGATCAAGATTGATCGGACATCTGGCGTTCGGAAGTCTAAGTGGGTCATGGAGGACCAGACACTTGGTAGGAGTGGAAATCCAGGTAGGTCAAAGGATTGACCGGACATTTGATGGGTCGAAGTCTAAGTGGGTCACGGAGAACCAAACACTTGGCACGAAACGGCAAGTCCAAATCAGTCAAGGATGACCGAACACTTAGCATGAGGAGATAAAGTCCAAGTGGGTCAAAAGATTGACCGAACACTTGATGATGAAATCCAGCGGGTCAAGGTTGACCAGATATTAGGCAAGGGAACCTTAGACTTGGTTAGGCAAGTCAAGGTTGCTCAATCGGTTGGGAAATCGATTAAGCCAGAGTCCCAACGTTTATCGATTGGAGAAGTGTCGTGAGCATAGCTGATCGATTGGGGCTACGCCAATTGATCGATTGGAGGCTTTTCGAGAGAGAGCACAAAATGTGGTTGGATCAATCGATTGATCGATTAAGCCACTCAAATCAATCAGGTGATCGATTGAGGCTGGTTTCTCCTGATGACGCGGAAGAGAGGCTGAATCAATTGGGAAGGAGCCCAATCGATTCCGAAGTTTTCCTTGAGAGCACATAGGCGCTCTGAATTGATCAGTTGATCGATTAAGCCTCCCAATCAATTGGGATATGATCGTTCCGCGAGTTTGAACGGGAATCCAACGTGGCAATTGATTGGGGTCAAGCCCAATTGATTGGAACCCTAAAGCGCGCAGATAAAGAGTGTTTTAGTCGCAGCTCGATAGAACTCTTTTCTCTGATATCATCTCTACCATTGTAGTCAATTCTTGAAGCTTCTTGGGGATAAATATTGCTGCACTTTCAAGGTTCAAGAGGTGTTTACAAGCTACAAGAGATTAAGCAAGAAGAGGTTTTCCATTTGTATTCTTTTATTTATTTCTTGTTTGTATGTATTCTTGTTGAGCTTGTACGAGATTTCTCCACCCCCGGAGTATTTCCGAGAAGGAATTATTTCATAGTGGGTGGGTGAGAGAGGGTTGAATCCTTAGATTAGTCACCTCGTTGAGGTGGATACCAAGTAAATCAAGACATTAGCGTTTGCTTCGAGTTTTCCGTTGCAAATCATCATCGACGAAGCGAACAGAGCTAATCGCCCACAAC
>JBBMJZ010226615.1:0-19298 GCA_037833815.1 Zingiber zerumbet
GAAGACTCGGACCAAAAGTCAACACGGAGTTGACTCTGGTCCGGGCGATTGGAACTATTCCAAGCGCTTGGACCACTCGGCGCCCGGACCTGGGTGCCCCGGGCTGCGCCCGGACCTGGGTGCCCTGGGCGGCGCCCTGATGCCCTGGTCGAAACACCGCCTGTTGCGATCCGTTGCGTCGTGCATAAAATTCTATCCACACATAGACACACCCGGAACCCTTCTAGGCATTTGGATCAAGGCTATAAATACAACTCTGATCCCAGTAGCTAAACACAACACTTGAAATCCATTTTTTCTTTTTAGTTTTATAATTGAGTGCTTTAACTGTTGTAAGAGCCTTCTCCGCTTGAAGGAGATTTGTTACTGAGCTTTCAACGTCTTTGATTAGCAATTCTCTGATTGCAAACCAAGTAAATAATCTACCTCTTCTTTATTTTTTTTTGTTAATTAGTTTCTTTTTTATAAATATTTATATTAATCAAGCTATAAATCAAGAAAGGTTTATGTTTTTTATTTTCAGACAATTCACCTTTTCTTATCGATCTCAAGGCACTAACATTATTTACGATTAAAGGCTTTCATTTAAACTATAAAAATGCTCAAAGTGTTAGAATTTTAGTGGCTTAAAATTTCCAAAGTTATCTCGATTTGCATAGGTCATTCGAATTTTGATATTTCAGATCAAGTCAAGATTGCATTATCTGAGTTTAATATTATCAACTCTAACAAAATGTGTTATTATGTAAATTTTATCTTTAAAGAATTTCAACAATACTCAAATTTAAATGATAAATATTTTAAAAAAAAATAAGAAAAAGAAGTTAAAATAGTTTTCTTCATCTAACTTATTTTCACTAATTATATATATATCAATTTAATATATTTAATTAATAATTTTAATTTTAAATTTAGATGTATTCTTAGTGAAATTAAATATTCTTGTCTGCTAAAACTAAATAATTTAATCAAACTGTTTATTTTCAATAAGTTAAAATGTTGAATTCCCCCCATCAATTCACTTATTTTACATATTGTTTTTAATATATCTTACTGGATTAAATATAAAAACTTTTGAGAGGTAAACAAAAATTAAACTGATATATGTCGCAAATTGTTAAGAGTTAAAGAATATATATTTTTCCCTTGAAACTTCAAGGGTCAACATGAAATTCGTGGGTGAGAATAAAATAAGACTTCCTCGCTCGCTCGGTCTTCGAGAAATCGGTAGCGACTGGGAAGATTAGGAAGAGGAGAGCAGCTGATCGATCTCTGATCTATCGCTAGGTAGAAGCTTACCGATCGATTTCCCAGGTACTCAACCGCGTCTCTTTGTCGGGTTCCTGTTCTTGTTGATCTCGTTGTGGAGTAGTTCACGGATGGGAATCCCTTCGTTTTATCTGCGGAGGTTTTGGTGCTAAAGGTAGTCTCTTGGCTTTCTAATCTCGCTCGGTGTTTGGATCTATTGATCAATCAAGGTTGTGCCAATCTGTAGCGTTCTTATCATGGAGCTGGTAAAGTAAAGTGTCACAGATGGGCGAGTGTCGAATTTTTTCGAAAATTTGAAATTACTTCTTAAAGGAGGAAGCTTTTAAACTTTTCCTCTTTTTCCTTTTTTTCCCTTTTATCTTGTCTGTCTTCATTAGGAGTTAGTGCTTTGATCTGGTGTTGTTGATATCCGCAGCATAAGTAAACAGTTTTGAATTTATTTTCTAGTTGCTGGTTGGTAAACTGGTGCAGTTAGAAAGGACTTCCGAATGATCTGCTGATGCTAAGGGAGTAAAGCATAAAGGCTGGATCTGCATCTCTTTGATGTAGTTTCTTCGATACCAAACTGACTCCTCAGCAGGTTTTTACTTAATTGTTTCAATTGCTGTTTTGATCTCTCCATTTTCTTGCTCGTTTGTTTATCATACAATACATTGTTCTTTTGGTCTTTTTTTTTTTTTTACTTAATTGTCATAGATATTGCTGATTACTTGCCTAATTTGATTGTGATACTTTCTCAGAGAAATGATTCATTTTGGAGGATATTGAGATTTGGATTGTTAAATTTTTGCTGGTACACATCATGGGTGACTCGACAACAATGACCATTGAGTTCCTTCGAGCTAGATTACTATCTGAGAGGACTGTTTCTAAAGCTGCAAAGGAAAAAGCTGACCAATTAGCTAAAAGGGTTAGCTGTATATGCTGTCATGTTTCTTGCTAGGAAATCTGGTTTGGGTGTTATATGATTTAGTGGGTTTGTTAATGTTTCATATTCAGGTCATGGAATTAGAGGAGCAACTTAGAATTATGAATATCCAGAGGAGGAAAGCGGAACAAGCAGCAATGGAGGCTGTCTCCATTCTAGAAACTAATGGGATTAATGATCTCTCTGATGCAATCGATTCTAGCTCTGACAAAGATGAAAGTCCTATTGCTGAGAGAGGGTGTGAGGAAGACTTTGGAGAAAGTGAAGTATGTACAAAGGCAAATGAAGAGAGGATTGTTGTTGGAGATACACAATCAAATTCTTACCTCGAAGATTCATCCTCTCAAGTTGGGAGCTTGTCATGGAAAAGCCATAGTAGCAGCCCAGATTCTTCTAGAAAGACCAAAGGAAAGCAGGACAGGCCGAGACAAAGGCGAAATAGTTTTACATCATATGTCGAATCTTCTCCAAAATATAACTTGGGAAAGTCATGCCGCAGAATAAAACGGAAAGAAGTGGGGTATGCTCCTTTTTCCTCTTACGTCATTGTCTTGAATCATATTAGATCCTGTTTTATTTCGCAAGTTTGAAAATGATAAAATTGAGTTGGTGCTCTACCAGATCATCTGCAGAGATGGGAGATGATTATGCAATTAACAGTGATGACTTAGCTAACTTATCTGTGAAAGTTTCTGGAAGTCTGACATCTTTGGCAAGTTTGGAAAAGAAAGAAGCTGATGGAATTGGGAATGGGAGAGATGAAGAAATGGAGAGAGTTCTGGAGCAGCAAGCTCAGCTGATAGGTCAGTTTGAGGCAGAAGAAAAAGCTCAACAAGAATGGGAGAAGAAATACAATGAGAATAAAAGCTCAAATCTGGTAAGGTTTTCCTATGATATGGAGGCAACAAAACTTTTGCAAAGAGTTTTGCAAGTGTAGTTTAAATCTGGTTGTCAAGTTTGCCACCTATAATCCAAATTTGCTCAAGAGACTCAAATTTCAAATAGCGTCTTAATTGACTATTGATCCTATTCGAAAGCGGAGAAGATGACAAGCTGGGGACGTGGTTGTCGGGTTGACTGAACGGTGACTTCGCGTAGTCCTGCAACACAAAAGGCATTAGTGCCGAGTCGGGAAGGGGTTTCCGACATTGGCCCGTCGATACTCAAGTCAGTTTCCGGCACAGTGGAGAATAGTAAAAATGTTGTAGCAAAGAACGTGTTGAATAGCAAAAAAGTTGTGCATTCCTCCACCTGTAGATGGGAACCCCTTTTTATAGTGTCACTGTAGTGTTTGTGCATGTATTTCCAAGCGCGCACATGTTTTTCAAAATGTCTTAGGAAAAGACAAGTCAAAAAGTATCCCTGACACCTTTCCTTAAGTGAGCATGCAAATCTCTGATGTGACAGGCTGGAAGCTTCTAAAGGATAGTCTGGTGCTGGACATGCTCCATTGTCAGTGGCACAAGCCTCCAAAAGGGTACGATGAAATATGCAGTTGGGTCCCACTGTAGGTCGACCGGATCCCACTCGGACTGGCTGTCCCCGTTTAGTCGTGTCGTTCGGAGCTGCTGACTTGTATCCTTCTCTGCTTTCTGACTGTCAGTGGTTACCTTTGTCCGACCGGCCATGCCGCTCGATCGGCGAGGACTGGCCTGTCGGGGATTGCTGCTTACCTCTTAACTCCATTCGTCACTACCGAAGGTTAGCCATTCGGCATCCTTGCTCGGCCGACTAGGGGCTCTTGATCGTCTGGTCTAATTGGCCGACCAGGGCCTTTGACCATTTTTGACCTTGACCTCCACATTACCCGACCTTTTCTCTCTTTGACCCTTCTTTGGTGGGGTCTCTCTTCATCACCGTATCAACTATGATTTCATAATCCTCTCAATCTTATTTTATGTTCACTTCGTGTTCCAATGTAAGACAAGGATTCTCACAATCATTTAATTTAGAAAACTCAAATCTTAGGATATCAATTATGTTTTGATCGCATATTGTAACCCTGTGTTCTCATTCCTAAGTAGGATCTTGATTCGGAAAATCATGATTTGATTGGAAAGACACTAAAAAAAAAAGTAAGCATCTCTTTAATTTTAAATTGCAAGTAGAAAAAAAAGTTTTTAACCATTTCCATTATCATCTATTTTAATAAAAGTTGGACCAATAAAAATATTTTATGATACTACAACACTCATTTTAATTATGTTTAGAAATAGTGTGGAATTTTTAACCCTTAGGTTGTATTACATGTTTCACTTATTTTCTACAATGATGCAATTTTTAGATGTTCAAATTAATAGTATATATTGAAATATATACCATAAATTCTAAATCTCAAATACAATTTATGCAAAAATGTTAAATGGTACAGTCTTATGATCCTATGCTATGATTATATGATCTGTTCTGATGAAATTTTTATGGTTCCTAGAAAGGATCTCAATCGTGACCACATTGACTTCAAGATCTTTTAATTTTACTTAGAACTTGCACTACTTTTTTTCCCTACTCATTCTCCTTGCTTCAATAGTGCAACACCTGTGAAGCCACAGATGTTTCATTCTATTTGTATTTACTAATTCTTTATTGCTTTTGGCTCATGTTTCCTAATGTAGTACTCTATTGTCTATGTTTGTTTGCTATCTTTCTCCTATCTGTGTCTTTGCTTGCCTCACATATCCAATAAGTTTTATCTGCAAGAACTAATTCTGTTAAAGTACATCCTATAATTTTTAGTATGAAGAAAATTTAGTATACAATAAAAGTCTTATCATCTAGCACTTATATTTTTACTTTTATCTTTCTTCACTACAATTTATGCTTATCCACTTGATTTGTTAAAATTAAAATTGACAGTTTTGTACACTTTCTCCACTTTGAAATTATAGATACACAAGTTCTTTGCTATTCTTGTTGAAATTGCTTTCCTACTTTAAACTACTGCTTCCAGCTTCCTCCATGTCTCATGGGCCCTAAGCATTGTGATCAGAGAAGCTGCATTGTTGTTGCTGAGCCAATGCTATTTTTTCTATTATTTTTTGGAGCATATGAACATTTTGGCTAATAGTTTTGTTGATATTTTTCTCTCATTCTTTTTCTCAATATTTAGGGCCTCTCCAAATCTGAGATTCTGTGTCGTGTCACTGAGATCAATGCTGAACCCCAGAAAGATGCATTTGCATGTTTTGAGAAAATAGCATATGAAAACTACCAAGCAAAATCAGATGGTATTGTGATTCTCCCTGGGAGCGAAGAACTTGAATGTCCATCTAAAAATCCCGTGCTCAACATATCAAATGGTGTACAACCTCCTAATACATCAGATGGTGAACATCCTGCGGGTAATGTATCAAATGATGAACATTCAGGAAATATTGACAACAGGCTCAAAGGAAAAGGTTATGAATTAAATGCCTTCCTGCCTACTGATCTATCTGGAACTCAAAGTAGAAGCAACTTTATGGCTAGTGCCGATGGCTCAGTGGTTCAAATAGGTCAACATGTGGAAGTTAGTGACATTGAGGCCTGTTTTGTCGAGATTGCATTTCCAACCCAAGTAAGCACTATGTCCGGCGCTTTTCATAAGAAGAGTGATATTCTAGTACATGAAACCTCTGACAGTGGATCTAGTAATAACAATGATATACTTGCACAAAGCCATATTGATTCACTACCAATTGGAAGCAATTCTGCCACTAATTCCTGGAAAGAGATACAAAAATGGCCATTATCAAGCACTCAAGAACCATCTTACACAAAACCAAATCAATCAACCTGCAACAACCTCGGAGGAGTCTTGGAAGCTCTTCACCAAGCAAAGATGTCCTTAAAACAAGATCTCCATAGATTGCCTTTGCCAGGTCAAGGCATCAAGGCAACTTTTCCATCAGCAAGCACTAGCCATACTAGGACAAATATACTTGGTGAAAGTTTGAAAGGTCCAAGCAGTTCTTCCAGCTTATTCAGACTCCCGACTGATATTTTTCCTCAGGCACAGAGCTCAGGGAGTGATTTTTACAGTTCAGGAGTAAGTTTGGCAGCCAGCTATCCACGCCCTGGATGTGCCATCACCGCAGGTGATGATGATCAAACAGCGATTCCTTATTTTGAAGCTGGGCCCAAGAATTCCATGACTAAATTTGATATTGGTAATTACCATCCAGTTATAGGCATTCCTGCTTCTACCAGGAGCACCTTACCTTACTCATGCTTGAAAGCAGACCAGATACCCTTCTCAAATGGAACTGGTGTTCCTTCTGGAGGACAGAACTTTGACAGTTATCCTCGAGCCAGGGAACTTCCTCTTTTCAGCAGATATTCCCTGCCATCAAACCCGACTAGAGATGGAACAACCTTCCATAGGAGATCTGCAAGCTCAGTGCACCGGCAATATTTTGAACACTTTGGCATTGAAGAGCCTTCTCAAAGCAGATATTCCCTTCCATACTCGGACTTGACGAGAGGGGGAACAACTCTTCATGACAGGGTTTCAAGGCCTCAAACAGATGCAAGAAACCAAATGCGTCCTCAAGATCAGTACTCCTTGTATGGTGGTAACGGGGCACAATCCAGTATGCGAACACTGTAGTATAGTTTAAAATGTCTGATCATTAGGAGGATTTGTTCTTATTATGATATTAAATTATGACCTTTGATGTGAAACCATAGTGTCTATTTTGCCGTAGAAGCTGCCAAAACAAAATTATTCGAAGGCTGTGGCATGCTGAAGTGTTGTAACATTTTGTTATCTCTTGAACCCTTAACCGAACTGTGATCTTTGATATGCCGAGATGCCTGAAATGCCAAGGAGTTTGCATGATACTCGATCTCAGCGTTAGTTTTCAGAAAACTTCATTTTTGCCTTCCTAATTTCATATATTTTGGGAAATTTCCCTCAAGTTTCAATTCAGTAATTTTGGCACAGGCTTTTAGATTTTTTTTTTCTCCTTTGTATTCTTAAAATATCTCCCAGAATTAATTAATTCCGTTGTTGTATTTTTCAAATTTAAGATTGTTAAAATGTTTCTCAATGTGTTTACAAGGCACATTGCTTCAAAGATTCAAGCATCGGACTCTTTACATCAATTTGAGTAAATGCCTACTTATTTCTTGTCATCCAAATAGCGCTCAGCTCTTAATCGTTTATTCGAACTCTATTTGAATTAATGTGAAAATTGACCATCTAAAGCCACTAGTGCCGAATTTAATAACCAACAGAGAAGAATCATTTGAATTTCTGAGTGATGTAAACACTCCTGTGCATTTGAATGGAAGTGCACAATAAACTACTTCAAATATCTATTTAGTCGCTACTAAATGATTTTATGTAGTAAAAAAAAAAGCCTATCCACGGAGCTCCTATTAGTACATGCACATTGAATTAATTGTCCATAACCTTACTTTGCTTTTATAAGAGATTATTTTTACGACTCAAATTCTTAATCTCAAAGGCATGATAATAACGTGCTAAAGCTCCCCTTCCATTTTGTCTAGTCACATTATGCAAAATGCTTCAGACGTTCAATGTTTTATGTTTATCGAAGTTTCAATAGTAGAATTTACAAAACCACATTTTCTTAGAATTTGGGTGTACCACACTAAGTTGGATTTACCTCTTGGACTAAGCTCTCTATTTCAAAGGCCAAAGGTTAACTACCAATAAGCACGGCGAGAAGTTAAACCAAGAACACACACACACACATCTTTAAGCCAATGAGAAGAATTGTATGAAGAATACAAAGAACACAAGAAAGAAGAGAGTACCTTGGAAGTATTTTGAAGATGTCAACCACTAAGGGCTTACTTGGGAGTTTCTAAACATGAAGAATCCTGATAAGACTTTGAAAAATCAAAGGTCTTTGTAGGACTCTGTCCCCCTACTTAATTCTAGAATTTAAATAGCATACTATTTTATGAACATCCAAAGTAAACAAAGAAATCCCGCCGACCAATGCATGTGAATAGTAGGGAAATACCCATCTTCCGAGTTGATAGCAGTTGATCCACAACATTCAAGAGTAAAATTTTAACATGACCTGACCGTATTAACCTCGTACACTGAAACCAAATTTTTCAGACTGCCATAACCATGAACAAGTGAATGAACGAGGAAGATATAATATGTGCGAGTGCAGACGAAGATGTAGGCAATGCTAGTTCTTTTAGGAATGAATCAGGTGAGATCATCTTCCTCCTCTTCCTTTGCTTTGATGGTGTTCTTCACACGTAAGAGAAGCGTGGTTTTCCAAGTATCCTATTGTCGATTGAGATTTGTATTATCAGCAAAATCACAAGTTTAAACAGCAAAAATGCTATGTAACGCTGCCAGGAGAGTAAAGACTAAAGAACGCCATAGTGAAAATATGAAAAAGCTTTATGTAGGGTTATGAAGAAACATAGAATGGCTTTCGCATATCAGATGAAAGAGCCTATTGCAATGTGAAACAAATTGTCGCCTTCAAAGTATATCAGAAAATTCCAAATCCATGGACGACATCTGTGCGCAACGCGCGTGGGCGCCTCTCTGCATGGGAGGCGTGTGTGTGTGTGTATCATAATCAGGAGTAACTTTAGAGTTGTAGTTTGAAAGAACAAACAGAGAAAGAAAGAAGTTGGCGTTGGAAAAGATTTATCTGTGAAATTATGGCTTCTTGAATTTAACATTGACGATTATGTAGGATATCAGAACTCCTTAATAAATTAATAGAGGAATATAGATATATAAAACAAATCATAAGTTCTAATTCCAGCATATGTAAACCTAGTTCAAACATCTGTTGTAATCTCAAATATTTGGTATTGTTGTAATGAAGCAATTATTATCTCAAGTTAGTATTGAACTCAAATCCGTTACACATTTGGTAAGAAATTATCAACTTTTTAGGTTCTTGCTACCTGAAACGCGCCAGACCAATGAGAAGAACAAATAATTTAGGTGGTGTTTGGTTGGTGGATTTGGAAATGAGGGAATGAAACTATAGTAAAAGATAGTGTTTGGATTGTGAGTTTAGAAATGATAATTTAGAAATGATTTCCAGATTTATGAGAATCAACCAAACTCATATAACTAGGTGGATTTCATTTCTATTTCCATTCACATTCCACCTTATTATCAAACCCATATCCATAGTCATTCCAGTCATTTAATCAAACACCTAACATTAATAGAAAATACATACCAGCCTTGTCATACTATCATACTCATGAAGTGCTTCTGTAAATTTCTCAACATCTCCTTCATCCATTGAATCCGCTAATGCCTGAAATGGAAATGGTATCAAAGAAAAAGGGGGGAAATGAATAGATTAATTGACATGTTAATAGGTAAAACTTGAAGCTTCAGACATTATTTCTTAATTTTCATACCATAACTAGTCAAAAATTATTGTACCATAGACAAATAATAAATGACTTCTTAAATGATAGCTTGTTCTGCGTTTCTGAGCAAGAAAACAAGCAAGAATGCTGAATCTGTTACATAATATCCGTAAAATTGTGTTGGTATCTTCTATAGCGGTTTTATCAAAAACAAATTTTGTATCCTTGAGAGAATATAACCAAAACTAGATAAGCATTCATGATGATATACATTTAGTTAACCTTCCTAGTTCTATATTTAATCCTTTCCTCCAACACAATTTGATTTGAAACACTCCAGTTGAAAATATTTTGTCTGTGGTAAAATAGATTATGTCAAGTCTTCTGGCAAACAGAAATTGTAGGAACTTGGTCAACTAAGCAAAGAATCTATCTGTAAATGACAAATCAGACAAACTTATCATCCAAAAAAAGAATGAAGTCTTACAGATAAAAGTTTGTATTCCCGTGTGCCTGAAAAAGTCGGATCAATTTCCTGCACAAGAACAGTCAGGTTAATGATATTTCACACTCACAAAAAACAAACATCAATTATCAACCAAAACAAACAAACCTGATATCTCTCTAATGCATTTGTAATTGCAACAACATCACCTTTGCACAATTCACATATTCCAGCATTAAGAAGAACTCCCTTCACACTGTACTTGAGAAGATTATTATTGATCGAGTGTTTGGCATTTGCTTCGTAGATTTCAATTGCCTTTGGGTATCTGGAAAGATCACAATGTGTTAAATTTCCATCGCTACAATGGAAAGCTTAAAGTATTTGAAGATTAACATATGCATATGAGGATTCCAGAAAGTATATAGAAGTCCTATGATCTGCAAAGTCTTCGACAATGAACATTGCAAATACTGAATATAGATATTTTCAGAACCTTGAGACAATTAAAAGATAATACATGACAGAATGAAAGCAAATCTTTGTTTAGATGGTATTATGGTCAAATCAAAGGGAGTTGTTCACCAAACACAACTTCCATATGGCAGATAAGACTCTGACAAACTGAATGTACAAGGAAAAATGGTGGATAAGGTACTCTACTATGTATAACTGACTAAGTTATATAAATTACCCTGGATAAATAGTATCATCCAGACCAAATTTTGGAAATATTATTGATTCTTGCACAGTTGATTGATTTTATAATCTCAAATGGTTGTTTAATGCAACTATTTTCTTATTCAGTGAACAAATATACTCACTAAAAACAAAATGATAGTAACAACAACCAAACCTTCTCCCACTAGATAGGGTCCGACTACGTCATGGGACTTTGTCCCCTACTATATCATCAATTATATTTAAATAAATTTTATTTTATTTTATGGTTGCTAACCAAGTTTTTTCTCTGTCTTCCTCTTCCTCGCTTGATATGCATACCTATAATAGTTTCACATAATCTAACTGGAGCATTTATTTGTCATAGTTTCACTCACCAAACAATCACATAAACAAATAGCATAATTTACACATGAACATAAAAAGTAACAACTAACTATGGTAAACTAATAAGATAGATAAATGTAATTTATTTTACATATGCACAAAGAAGTATTAGTTTACTATAGTAAATCAATGAGTTAAAGAGATAATGTAATTCTGAAGGTGCAAAGGCAGGGTGAAACCTACATATTCTAGCATTGCATCATACAATGTGCAAAATGATTACTCCAAGAGCATTGGTAACAAAAGGTTTATGTTATAATCCTACTTGCTAATTAATAGATAAAAAACAACCAAAACATTAAGATTCACAGTTTAATATGTTAGAATAAAATACAAGATAATTATACTTACTGTTCTAGTTGAGCGGCTAATTGTGCAACCTTTTGGTTACATTGGTTAGCAGAAGTTGTCACTTCCTCACTTTGAAATAGATCAGCAGCTCGTTCAAAGTACTCAATAGCCTTCTCTAGATGCTGTTCTTGTTCATATAACTCACCGAGCTCCTGTATGATGATGATGTGGAATCTCAGTAAAAGAACTTAATATCTGAAACAGCTGATAGTTATACGAGCACACTATCAACTTAAATCAGGAAACAATCATCATCACGGATCTTAACTACAATTCTATTCAAAACACATAATTTTAAACTGTTTTCCCAAGATAGCACCATATGTGATATAGCACATGCATGGCATGTCCCATGTCAACACCTTAGCAGTAAAATCAGTGAAGTCCCCACCTATGTAATTAAATACCAGAACTACAGATGCAAGAAACTGTGAATATTTCTTAAAATTGAGTTTTCTTACTAATTTGAATCAGCTTATAGTAAATCAATAAAAAAAAAACTTCTCAGATAGTTCATAACCTTGCAATATCTTGCAGCCATGTTCAGTCTACCAATCTCCAAGAAAATGTTGACAGCCTGGTCTAATGACTGCGTTGCATCTGCATAGAATGGAAAAAGTTTCTGAGGTCCAAATAGCAAGGTGAAAGTTTCAAAATGTTGTTCGCTTTTCATGCTTAGTTACATAAACTAGAAAAACCAAGAAACATGGAGCCACTCAATATAGAGTGCTTTTAGTTATATTCAGATGATTATACCTTGAATTGAGATCTTCTTATAACAATTTGCTGCATCAACATAAGAAGAGGCAGCTTCGTGCTTGCTTTCTAACTGTGTGATGATATAAAAGAATAATTAAACACCATTTAGATTGATGACATGCCAAATTAAGCATGCGATCAAGCTAACAAATATGATAACCTTCAAATGGCAGTCAGCAAGTTTAATATACACGGACCCAGCTTTATCCCCTGTTAGTGAAAATATAAGGCAAGTTAATTAAGAAGAATTATACCACAAATAAGAGCTTCTTTCTGAAGAAAAGAAAAGACCTTAAAAGCTCAAAAACATCAGATCAAACAACAAATACCAGACAATTAACGGACTAATCCACTAATCTAAACATAAATAAATTGAAGTTGATGAATTTGAACGCCATAAATTGACTCCGCAATATGTAACTAGCATCTGATCTAGTTTAAGGAAGGGGAGACTTAGCGCAATGGTAAAGTTGCTAGAGGATAAGGTTGCATATAATAGACTATTCCCTGGACCTCGTATCGGTAGGAGCCTTGTGCACCGGATTGCCCTTTATCTTATTTAGTCTGAAAGAGAAATGACTCCTAAGCAAGATGAGTCCTAGGATATCAGTCTCATCTAACTGGATGCAAGTTACTAGCCTGAACTGTCCTGTTGAAAGCAATTGAATAAATTGAACGGCATAGATAGTCTAGATTTGATTTGGTTACATCACCATTAATTGAATCAAGTCCTAGTATTACGGTAAACTCTAACTTAGTAGTGAAGTTGGTTGCTTAACTATGCTAAGTTGATCCATATTTCTTATACAGAATTTTATCTAAACAATGATTAAGGTTAGTTGATTATGCTACAGAGATAAAAGATACTTGTTTTCAAAAAGTTGCACATTTTAGTATTTTCTGCTCCAAACATAAGTTTAGCAGTTGCCATCAGTAGATTAAGAAATTAAGGTAAGATAAATTATTAATAAAAGATACATGCATTGCAAATTGTATATATAAAAGATTAGATTAATTGAAATTTAGGTTAGTCATATATACTAGGAGGGGATTTCAACTTAACACTGTTAGTGAATGAGATGCTTAACTGCCAAAGTAGCATCTATTTCAGCTTTCTGAAGTTGGATAAATTCTTAACAAACACTGAATTAAAGGAAAGCTTTCAGAACATTTTCTATCAGGTTGTGAGGGGTGCTTCTCTTTGACCATTCCCCTATAATGCTTGAGTGTATCACTAGATTGGCTACTTCAACTGAGCTGTTTAAATTTGAGAACAAATGAATGCTTCATCCTGGTTTCAATGAATGTGTACAGGACTGGTGGAGAAAGGATTGGGATGCTAGCTCAACTGCAGCTAATTGGGCCAAGAAACTTAGAATTCTAAGAAGAGGTGTCAGAAGTTGATGCTCTTGGTGGAAGAGGACAACCCTCAATGAAACTTGATAAGGAATAAATTGGCTCAGGTATATATAGATAGTCAAGGTAGGTCCCTATCATTGGCAGAGTTGGATGAAAGAAGAGTGCTTAATTCTAAATTGAGCCTGACATTGAAATCTATGCAACATGCCAAGGTAAACTGGAAAAAATTTAGTGGATGAGAATACATCCTTCTTCCATTAGATAGTTCAGGGAAGATTTAGAAGGGCCATTATCCTAGAAATTGATACCAATTGTAGGGTAATCACTGATCAAAAGCTCATCCTCAGTTAGTTCACTTATTTCTTCAGAGAAACTCTTGCAGTTTCAGTTGTACCTGCTATTAGAATTAACAATGCATTCAGTATTAGTGAAATCCAACAAGCTCTTAGTTAGATGGCTATCAATAAGCCCCCTAGATCCATATGGCACTAACTAGCATTCTTCAAGGCCTACTTGGAGTGTATCAAACAAAACGTTTAAAAAATCTTTCAAGAGTTCTATGCTGGTATCCTGGACAAGAGCATATTTAATGTTTCATTCCTCACTGTCATACCTGGCTGCAGTGCATGTACACGAATATAGGCTTATTGCTCCGGAGAACACTGTTGTCAAATTCATTTCTAAAGAGTTGGTTAACAAATTGCAACCAGTCATTAAGTGTCTGGTAGCTTAGGATGAGGATGCATTCATCAAGGAAAGAACTACTAAAGATTGTTTTATGACAGCTATTGAAATGGTATATGTCTACCCCAAGAACAAAGCAGCAGTGGCCATGCTCAAACTAGACTTTTTGAAGAACCCATTGACAGACTAAACTGGGGAAGTTTATTATGGGTGTTGAAATTCCATGGTTTTTCTCCAAGGTAGCTGAGATGGATGGAAACATTCTTGAGACAGGTAGCACTGCAATGTTAATTTAAGGGCAGATTGAAAGTTGGTTTAGTACAAGAGAGGGGTGAAGCATCCACTCTCTTCACCTTTGTTCATAACTTCATATTGATAGCTTAGTTGCAGCAAAAAAGTTTCAAACTGGCACAAAGCAAAGCTATGATGGATCATCAATCATGTATCATGTCTTAGTACATGCACCTCTCAGATTCTTCAATTTGCAGATGATACTCTGATTTTTGTGAATGGTTCTCTACAAGGGCTGATGAACTTGAAGATTATACTAGGCTACTAGCCATCTTTTCCTTATTCACAGGTTTGCAAATCAATTACAGTAAATCTTCTTTAACACAAATAGGTGGTACCCAAGATTGGAGCATGTCATTAGCAAAGGTAAGTACCTGTTCTAATGTGGATTTGCCTGTTAAATACTTGGCCGTTGGGTATTAAAGGACCTCGTAATGCTTATTGTCAACCTTAGCCCATGGCATAAATGATATGCAATATTAGCACATGGCAGAACAGATATTTATCCATTGGAGGAAAACTGACCTTAACCAATAGCACCATGGCACATTTACTTCTATACCAAGCAAGTATATTCCTAGGTCAGAAACGGTTGATTCTTGAGATAGAACAAGCTAAGAAAGGAGTTGTTATGGTTTATATAGAAAGAAGCAAAACCAAAGATCCTTTGGTTTAGCTCCTTGGAATAGTGTTATCAGACCTAAGCTGTTGGGGGTCTAGACCTGGCAAATCTGGAGGACTTGAATGGAAGCTTGTCCAGGGTGATCCAGGGCTTGTATGGGAGAAGCTGGTTAAGTCTGCCTTATTTGATAAACAACACTGGACAGAGACTAAGTAGAGACTAGTCCTATATATGGAGGGCTCCATTAAGGGAATTCCTTCAGGTATGGATCAATTTATGGCTGGAAAATGGCTGCACTGGTAGATTTTGGTTGGACAAATGGGCTGATGAGCAGATGATTTTGCTATCTAATACAACCTTCTACAGGTATGTAATTAATCAGCAAGCCACTTTTCAGGAGCTTTGGCTACATTTCACTCTGAAAGGGGATCTGCTCCATGAGGATAATGCAGAAGGGATAGATTTTATCAGAGGCATCCTTCAGAAGGAGAAATATGCATTGATGTAGAGGAAGAAGCTCAATAGAGATGGGGATGGTCAGGTCAGTTCTCAACTCATTCAACAAACCTTATGTTAGTTAATGGAGGCATGATCAATGATGTAGCAGAAAACATTTGGAGCTCCTTTTCTGTATCCAGAGTCAGAGTTACAACCAGACTCATTCTACATTACAAGATCAGTACAGTGGAGAGGCTAATGAGAAGAAGGTTCCATGTGAAGGATCCTAGATGCAAACTCTATGGTGAGGTTAATGAGGATAGGGACCATCTGCTCTTTAAGTTTAGGGCGGTCCTTCAAGTATGGGCACTCATTGTCCAGGTTGCTGAAGAATCTGCCACATGCGCATAGTGGTTTTCAATACAACCATCTGAACATTAGCTCCCCTGTGAATTGCATCTTCTTAAGAAGCTTAAGTTGATGCTGGATTTGGGTAATCTAAAAGGAGAGAAATTCAAGATTATTTGAGGCAGAGGGGAGCCATGGCAAATACAAGATATATTGACAGGCTGTGAAAATTTGATTGTCACATGGTCCAATTATTGCAAAACCAGATTTCAGAATGTGATTAGGAGTGATGGAACTAGAGAGGGTGATTGCTGATAGCTTCAGACCTCCTTAAAATGTCTCACATAATGCATTAGGCAGTAGAACGGATAATTGCAACAGCCATGGGAGTCCTCACCAACTGCTGTTAAACAGTTGCTTGTTTTGGCTGGTGCAAATGATGTTTCTGACACAAGACATACTGAGTAATAGCTGATGTTAACTATGCAGATTCTCTTCATCCCATCAGTGTAGTTTGGAGTTATCTAATAGCCAAATTGTTCAAGTCACGCTTTTGTTATATATATTAGTCTCTTGGTTTGCTTTGTTTCTTGTAGGCTTTTGTATCCTGCACTTCAGCTCCTATGTTATTTAGGGACTAAGTCTCTCTCAGTTATGTTCCTTGGGTCCCTATGTTAATATATATTGAGAATGTTATGTTCCCTGTTTCCTTTTTTTTCAAATAAAAATATTGATGGCATCATTTAACATTTTGGTCCATGCAAAAATTATAAGCAAATTATGTATTTAATTGATTTATGTCACAGGGCTATTTTAATAAAATAGAATTTCTTAATGCCGAGGATTACATATACAACAATACTAATGGAAGTTAGGCATGTTGAAAATAGTATTTTTAAAATTCTTAAGAAATTATATCTAGAATTTTAAATATTATAAAGTAATTTCAGTTGAATTTTAGAAAAATTACGTGAGTTTTTTTTTAAAAAAAATCTCCATTTAGATAAAATGAACAGCAATCAAGTAAAAGTATTAAATTTGTTATTTTTTTAAAGTTATTTTTTGTAATTTAGTTTGTTGTAATGCAAAGGCAAATGGTGTGTACTTACATTAAACTGCATTAACTATGAAACTTAATTTTATTAGGATGGTACTTGCACATGTTAAAACTGAGTTAATTTACAAGCATATAGAAAGTTACACAATTGTTTTTAGTGGCAAATGAGAAATTCCCCAACTTCACAAGGATAAATACATAAACACCCCTTCTAATAAACACACTGGTTATCTTCTATTTTTTTTCTCTTTCCTTGTATAACCTAATATTCTAGCAGAATATATAGCTTACAATTAAAAAATAGAGTTTCATTCCGAAAGGCAATGAAAAAAGCTATTGAATGAGCTGAACAAACAGATACAAAAGGAATTCAAGTGCAAATTATAGGGCGGATCAACAGAAAAGAAGTTGCATGTGTCCAATGGATCAGAGAGTGGAGAGTTCCCTTACAAACAATTTGTGCTAAAATTGATCATTGTTTGTATACAATTAGAACTATTTATGGAGTATTAGGCATCAAAATTTGGATATTTTGGGAGAACCAATAATAGACTTTTATTTGTCTTTCCTTTCTTCTTATTAGTTGTCTTGCATTTCTAATAAGTTGTTTAATAGTTGGCATGTCGTGTGTGTGGGTTGGTTTAGATTGATCTTAAGAATTAATCTGATAATTAATCATTATCAATTTTTTCTATTCAATATAAAATCACATAAAATTCAATTACAGTTTGAAATAGATTTACAATAAAAAATCCTCGAAATCCTCAGGATCCACCCCTACAAGATCAAAAATGTTGTGAGCTTAGGCTTTTGTTGTTGACATAAAAATATCTCTTTCCATGTCTTGGGCTACAACCCAAAGAGGCATAGCATTCATATTCCTACACTATATTATTTTCTTCACTTCATTTAGAAAATTGGACTACGCTTGTAGCAGATAGAATATGCACAGCATGTTTTTCCAAAGTTTATCAAACAAGTCCTCTTCAAAACATGCAACACAAGCTTTCCAAAACTCGTTAAGAATGAGGGCATTAATAGTATCTGGTCATTTAGTTCCGAAATATGACCAACAAGAAGGCAGAAACCATATAATCAGAGATTCCTTTGCCTCCACTTACAGGATCTGATGTGTACCAGCAGATGGATCACACATTCAAGAGCTAAGTTAACACAGGACAACAACAAGGCGTTCCTTGAATTAGGGTTTGAAAACAAGTAAGTGCTGATCGGGGTGATCACATAAAAATGACCAGTTGACCACAACAAGATGAAGCCAATTGGTTAAAACTAGTAATTCAATTGACAAGGATCCCTAACTAGAAATTTGCCTACCTATCGGGCCTAAGTGGTAAGCAAAAGCAGAGTCCAATTAGAGATTGCAAAAAATGTTTGGCCGTACTCAGCTCGTCCACCAGAATCGGGATTGATTCCTGATTATGATCTTCTCGTTCGTCACTAAAGCTTCCATTGAATCCGCGGAAGAAAAAAACAACTAGGTACTCCTAAGAAGAATTATTGAAATCCGATTTCTCTAAGCAAGCATAAATATCCTATACGAAAAAGAAGGGAGCCATACGAAAAAGGGCGAAAAAGTACAGTTTTTGGCGAGCTTGAAGCAATTGCACGCCTTCTCGTACAAATCGGCGGCGTCGTCGTACTTGGATCCAAAGATTCCCCATCCCGATAGCTTCTTCTCCGCCTTCTGAACGAACTCTTCGCCCTTTGCGTTCTGATCTGCCATCTCACCTTCACCTTCCCAATTCTAACGCAGGCGTTGCCGATATTTATAGAGTGCAAGAAGGGCAAACGAGACGGGATCGTCCTGCGAACGCAAGCTGCCTTATTATTATTATTATTATTATTATTATTATTATTATCTAAACATCCAACACTTACCTTATATTTATCAGAATAAAATAAATTTTATTTATTTAGGACAATTTACCAAAGCTACACTACCATAACCTAGGTCCCCATAGGGTATAGAATGGGTATCTTTGCACTCAGTATTCTCCTAAGTTTTTTTAAAGCATTTTTAGGAATAAATATTTAATGGCCTTAAAGGCCTTAAATTTATGTTAATGGACACTGTTGCAATCTTAGTATTTCTCAAGTTTGGAGTTGTCAAACACTTTAGTTAAAAGTATTTAAAGGACCCAAATCGAACTAAATGGATATCATTGTGCTCCTGATTTTCAATTGTCTAGGATCATCTCCAATTGAAATAGTCACCAAATACTTTCAATCAAAACAATGTTTGGTAACCTTAGAGGTCTCAAAGTCATGTCAAAATGACATCATTTACTCACGGTATTCCCTTGAAGTTGTCCATAATATGTTTTATTTTACGCCTTATAGT
>JBBMJZ010226720.1:0-19297 GCA_037833815.1 Zingiber zerumbet
ATGAGGTGTATTTAGAAACATTTGTAATAAAAAAATTTATTGATAGGTGTATTTAAAAAATGGAGTGTATTTAATGATGGAGTGTGGATAGCCCTATTTTTTTTTCCCTTTCCCATGCTCTTGTTATAGGTTAAGATCATCTATACTAGTTTTCCTAAAAAAATTACTTTATTAAATTTATATATATTTTTTTCAATACATCATATGTGAGTTTTCATATTTCTTTTCTCTTCTATAATATTTAATGAATAGAATGTATTTTCTAAATTTAGAAAGTACTGTTTATAAATACATAATTTAAGGAATGGATATGACAATTGATGCAAAGATTTTTTAATTACCCTATTGAAATTTTAAGGTAAAATTTTTAAATAAGATATCTAATATGGATGCTCTAAGAAACTTAGTATATACTGATTCTATCTCCCCACTATAATACTGCATAAGTACATATTACCCTAGATGAATTTATGTAAGGGTTGGACTGTACTGTAACCCAGCCTAAACATATGATTAATCACAAAATGGCACATGGAGTTATCACCAAGAATATGGAAATTTTTAAACAACCATTCATTTGTACCTGCTTTGATTAAATAATATAAACAAAACTAAGTGGAAGATTAAATTATTCAGAACAATCATAAAATCATTTTTTCTAAAACATTCTAATTATTGGTTTTCAACACTAAACATCCTTTTAAATTCTTCCTTAAAAAATTAATTATATACTAATTTTATTTCATGAATAAATAAATATAAATAAGATGTATGAAACATAATGACCCTTTTAATTTTAATTAATTATGTCGTTTATCCTCAACTGGTCCTCCCAACGATATCACCTCTCTCTTCCAACTCGTTTACTCATTCTCATATCATTTCCCTGTCGCCACTCACAACTACGATCACTCCCTATATGGCTAAACCCTCGCTCCTCGAGGCGTAGTCATCAACAGAGTCGCCCCTTGACCGGATCGATGTGTCCTCTACACGCGATGTACCCTTACGTCAATGTCAAGAAGAGCAACTATAAATTGAGGCCCTACACGAGATACTCGAGCATGGTCTTATATCGCACTCGTGGACCAACTACCTCTACCTCACTATCAGTGACACGGACTCTAATGTCAGTGTCAGCGGCCAAGCTTCCACCGTTGCCCCCAAATTTTTAACTTCTAAGAATTAGATTTCATTACTTGTAAATTAACTTAACAATTTCATAAATAACGACAAAAATTCATTCAATAAAAATTAAAAATTCAATAAAATATAGGGAAAATGAGATGATAATCTGCTCGTACGAAGTAAACTCAGATCTCTTCTATAGTGTCCTTAGCAAACTCAACTAACTCAAGATCAACACAGCCCATGTCTAATTCCTAAATCTATCCCTACATATCACTTTCTTGTTACATAGCGCCGATAAATGAGATATATAAGGAACGGTGTGGATATCCAAATCACATTTATAACACGTGTTATATATATATAATCTTAATAACCTTTAATTAATTAACTTAAAATAAAAAATATATTCAACGATTAACAGCTGCCCAATAAAACCTAACTGATCCACTCTAAGATCGAGGCATAGGTGAGCTCCCACTAGTCTCCTCGGGATGGACTAATGACTAGTATATAGGGTGTTGCTATAATGAGGTCTAAAAGTTAAATCCTATTAGTAGTCAGGTTCATATCCTCCCCTATGCACTAGTCATTATCTGGACTAGTAGCCCCCGTGATTTACCTCCTCCGTGTTAGCCTAGGGACGGGTTGACGAAGGCGTTGGGGGCTAGCGAATCGCCTTTTGCCACAATCCTTTGTTCATTTTTACTATGTTAGTTGTGTTGGATAAAATAATCTATTAGGATATCCATATTGGGATCTAAATGTCACATAATTATTATATTAATATATTCATTTCCTCATATTTATTTTAACATTAACCTTAATTATTTGTGGGGTCTGTCCATTCATCTTACAATTTCAATTATATTTACACAATTTAAATCATTATTATTTAAAATAATTAATAATATTATTTTAAATATATTATTTACATAAAATTAAAATATATTTATTTAAAATTAAATAAATAATAATGAATGATTTTTTAAATTTTTAAATTTTTAATTATATATATATATATATAATAAAAATATTAATAAGTTTGTGGTGGGCCACATAGGGATTAAAAAAATGTAAAAATATACCTTGAACGCGTTCAATGTTTGTGTAGGTCCCATATATGTTATAACTATTCTTGCATTGGTTTTAACATTCTATGAACGTTATAACACATGAATAATGCTCCAATGCAGTTGCTCTTGCCAAAGAGTTGAGGAATTAACTGAATTTAAATACATTAAGTTAAATTCAACTTATTTATCGGGATGATCTGAACAGATAATCTCAGGCTGCCAACAGGAGTTAGTTTCTGCCAAGTGTTGAACGCAGACGAGTGACCGGTTGGGCGAGTGAGCGACCGGACGGGCAAGTTGCAGACCAAGAGACCGAGCGAGCAAGCGAACAAGTGGCCCAGCGAACTACGATCGGACGGGCGTGCGACCGAACGAACGTAAAGGCCGAGCGAGCTGTGACCGGACGAGCGTGCGACCGAACGAACGTAAAGGTCGAGCGAGCTGTGACTGGACGAGCGTGCGACCAAACGAACGTAGTTGCCAAGTGAGCTGTGGTCGGACGAGCGAGTAGTCGAGCAAAGAAGTGACCGAGTGAGTAAGCGGCCAAGCGGGTGAGCAGCCAAGCGACCGGACGAAAATGCTGACCGAACGCAAAGTTTGAGCAGGCAAATGGATCGAGGCCTGAGAGGGTCATAGTTTCCTTGAAACAGATTCACCCCACCTCAGGCTGTGCTTCGAAATTTCCTCGGGTCGTCGGCACACGCAAGTCATGCTCGCACACGAGTCAACATAGTTCAGTGTAATCCGAGCCCTGGATTTGCACCTCCTCCCCATCCATGCGTAAAAGAGAGTCTCTCCACATGTATTTATTCACATCATCAATGCATGTGAATCAATATAAATCAACCAATATGCCTTAAAACTCCTAATGTGGAACTAAAATCTCATTTACAATAGAGCTTCATGTCTCTTCCGTCTCTTCTCCATTCACGTGACAAAAGGCGATTCGCTCGCCCCCAGCGCCCCCGCCAACCCGTCCGTAGGCCAACACGGAGGAGGTAAATCACGGGTGACTACTAGCCATTAGTGTAAATGACCAAGACATGGAGGAAGTCATGCTTGGTCACGCCGAGTTTCGACCCTAAGACTTCATGTGATAACACCCCATGTCCAATAAGTTGTTATTAGATTTGATGACTCTTTATACGGATACACTTCTATCGGGTCGACTTTTTTTGCAGGTCTATCTTTAGGGACCAATGTTGAGCAAATGATATCCTATAAATTTTCTCTACATGGCTAAAAGAGACCAACAAAAAGTCAGGAGTCAAAGCGCACCTTGACGTGAACCCTCTCAAGTCGGAGTCTAAAAGACAACGGAATGGAGAAAGGTAATCCCAAAGTAAATTCGACATAGCTTCTTAATTAGAATCACTGCTTTGATATATAGACGAAGGATCGGAGGAACATAGAATCTATAAAGAACCTCCTCCTTAGAACTATGCGCCATTCTCCTTTATTTCATGTCATCATGATTGCAAATTTCTTAGAGGCTGAATAATTCCAACATTTAATAGACGTACCTTTCTCTCCCATGCTCATTACTGTCGTCGTGATAATCAAACCTTCCTCCAACTCGGCCTCGACTTTGTTGGACTAGGTAAAGTCACTCTGATTAATTCTGAGTTCCCTCAAGTTTCGTTGATCCATTCTGAGGGGTCAAGAAATCTCCTACGTCGACTCTATATTAACCGAGTCAAGGACCCGTCATATGGACCCTTACTTACCCGCATCACTAACAAAATGGGTTCCTGTCCTACTTTAAAAATGGGCCGATTAGACCTAGGCCATGCTTGGCCCAGTTGACTTATCTTTTAACACTTTTATAGTTGTTTTATGTTGATCAGGATAACACTTTCCCGCTCTCTATGGTCATATTTAATTATAGTATTTTGATACTTAATAAATATTTTAAATTAGATGTTTATATTTATCAGATAGGATTATTTATATTGATTGAAATGATGGTTGAAATTGTAATCAAGCTTGATGAATGATCGAGAGTAAATGTGGAGTAAAAAGTAATTTCGCTCATCCCGAACGTCCTTCGTAGCCCCATAGCGAAATGGAGGTAAATAATGATACCAAATGTGAAGTAAGCAAAGCATCTACCAAGCTAGAGAGGATGAATAAGTTAAGTGCATTTAGTAATCAGGCCGCGTAGTTGTCCTGGACTCTAGCCCAGCCCATTAAATTTATTACACATTAATTCCTTTTTTTTTATAAAAAAAGTTTTATATTTAACTTATCCCTTCCACACCCAAAGCCCGCCCATCTCCTTTTCTTGGATCCATCTCGAATCCTAATAATCTCATTAGGAGAGCTCATTTTATTTTTATAATGCATTTTAATTTTTTTAGTTACTCCTTCTCATGCAAGGATGTGTATTATTCATTCATATATTTATATGTAATGTGTTCATATTTTTCAAGTTATATTTAAAATGTAAGTTAATTTTTTTATAGAAAATTTAATAATTTATGTGTTTTAATATTTTACTAGATATAGTTAATAAACAATGGTTCCTAAATATTTGTCTAGCTTTCAGATGGGAAAAAGAAAATAAAGAAAAAAAGTATTAATTCAAATTGTGTTTGAGAGGACTCATTTAGCTTATCAATATAAATCTAAAGTAAACTAGTTATAAACTTTATTCCTACTTGATTGACTCAAATAAAATTCTATAAATCTTAGATGATCATCCTAAAGTAAGTGGGTTGATTTGTTTTGACTTAATTAAAGATAATAAGATTATCTAATATCTAAATACAAAAGTATAATAATCAAGTTTATAATGTAATGTAATATAATTTTGATTACATTACTACGTTTGGTAATATAATTGAAACGCCCTTAGCTTTTTTTCATATATATAATACATAACCTGCAGATGTCACTTACTAATACTTCCATTATGGTTCCTTACTTCAAATAAAATTACATAGACGATTCAAAAGAAAACATAACTAAATGCGGAATTTAAAATGGATGGTCTTCAGATTGTACTGCCCATGTTCCGAGCTGGCTCACTGGTCAATGTCTCCTGTCTCGTTCGTCTTATTGTATGAAAAAAAAATATATAAACTGTGAGTCGAGAGACTCAGCATGTTCAAAACAGTGTTATGCATTAGTTAGCGTATATAATCTAGTATATTAAGGGACACCACATCCAAGGTAACTTGATCCCGAGCATGTCCATAGGCATAGGCATAAACATAATGAAGACCTAAACATAAACGTAAATATAAACATAACATGAACATAACGCAAACATAACCATAAACACAACATAAACATAAACATAAATATAAACATGAACACAACATAAACATAAATATAAACATAAAGATAAACATGAACACAATATAAACAAAAACGTAAGCATAGGCATAAACATGAACATGACTTGAACATACTTGCATGCGTACTTATAAACATACTGTTGTGGTGACCTAGTTGCATTTAGCAGTACCGTAACATAAGTTGTTGATCAGACAACTACCCTACCGCTAGGTTGGTAGAGGTCCGAACTTAGGACCAAAGTTCCCCTTTATTCTAGCGTGCTCACCAGGCTTAGGTCCCCGGATCATACCACCACCCCAGAACATATCTTGATTGATTCTGGCGCGCTCACCGGGCTTAGGTCCCCAGATCACACCACCATCCCAAAACATATCTTGTTTGATTCTGGCACACTCACAGGGCTCAGGTCCCCGGATCATACCACCATCCCAGAACATATCTTGTTTGATTATGGCATGCTCACCGAGCTTAGGTCCCTAGATTATACCAACATCCCAGAACATAATTTGGCAAGCTCCCCAAGCTTAGGTCCCCGGTTCATGACTTAACCCATAACAAGATTTGGTACGCTTTCCCGGGCTTGGGTCCCCGAGTACAACTAACCACATTTATCTCATAAGCATAGACATAAGCGTAAACATAAACATAATCACGATCACTATATAGGCATGAATATAAGCGTGTACATGAACAAAAACATATGCAGGTTCATTTCAGGAGCAATTAAAAAAGGTAGATCCGCTACCTTAGCGGCCCCCTAGTGTCTGTCCCACGGATATGGAGGGAAATTCATGCAGGTACACAAGTTATCATGATGAGAAGAGGAAACTTTAGCCTAACTATACTAAATTCAACCCTTTCTAAACTAGAATCCGAAAGTCACATGTAGGATATAAAATTGATGACAAGCAAGAAGAAAGTTATATTAGAAATCCAAAAATACATGTAGCATGAAAAATTACCATAATATCAAGTAAGAAGAAAGCATAAGCTTTCTTAATTTAGAATTTCTACAAATACATGTAACATGTAAAATTACCATGATATCAAGCAACAAGAAATCATAAGCTTTCCTAAATTAGAATTTGAAAATACCCAAGACATAGAAACTAAACTAAGTCACCAACATAATTGAAACCATGCTAAATTTGTGTGGTCGAAACATGACATCCTTAGCAAGAAAACAAACCAAAACCCTTCAAGCTTCCAAAAATCCGAAACCACACAAGGTATATAAACTAAATTAAGGCACTAACTTAATTAAAACATTCTAGCCTTGTATGGCCGAATATGACATCCTTAACAATAAAATAAACCAATACCTTACAAGCTTCAAAAAAACCCGAAACAACAAGATATAGAAACTAAACTAAAACAATAACATGGTTGAGAACATGCATAATTGGTATGGCCGAAGCATGATATTATAGAAACAAATCATAACCTTACGAGTTATAGAAACTGAAACTTCACAAGTCTCTAGTAGCAATTAAATGCATTAATCACAAATGGAAACAATTTATCAGTCCATAACGAGATACCATAGCAAGGAGAAACATGCCAACCTCACAAGTTATAAAAAAAACCGAAACTTGATATCATAGCAAGAAAACATGCCAAACTTACAATCTATAAAATCAGAAACATCACAAGGCTATAGAAACTAATCTAACACAATAATATGGTTGAGAACATGCCTTAAATACTTAGCCACCCACTTCTTGTCTTCCTTGAAAATCCTAGCACCGGTGGAGAATAAAATGGTGAGGAGATCTCCCTAGGGTCGGCGACAATCAATACCAAGAGAGGGCTTTTGAAGGTAAGGTTTAAATAGAGAGGGGACTTAGGACTTGGTCTAAAATTTCTATTTCCATATCTATCTTTAAAAATTTGCAATATATAAAAAATTGCTAAGTTATTTATTTTATTTTCATAAAACTTAACATCAAGTTTAAATAAAAACCTATTTCCATGGTTTGTAAAATTTCCATATCTATCTACATGTAAAATTCGTGACTTATAAAAAAAAATCTAAATCATTTATTTATTTTTATAAAACTTAATATCAAGTTTAAATAGAAACGTATTTCCATGATTATAAAATTTCCATATCTATCTACACATAAAAAAATTCGTATCATTCACTTTGTTTTTTTATAAAACTAAATATCAAGTTTTAATAGAAACTAATTTCCATGGTTTATCTAATTCCATATATAGTTTTACCTATTTAATTCTATTTATTTTTTGTAATTACACCTTAGATATCTTATTTTATTTCCATATTAGTTAGATGAATAATTTCTACAAATTTGTACATACTAAGCTTCTTGCATTAAATCTCATATTATATATATATATATATAATTTGTATGTTATATTAGTATAGTGATTAGTTATTAATCTTTTATTTAATTTTGTGTACCACATAAAAAAATATATTTTACTTCCATATTGTTTAGATGAATAACCTATAATAAAATTCATAAGTCTTTATAAATTTTATACATATCCATATTCTACTATCTCCTTAACATAATTGATAAATAAATTCATAATTAAATCTTAACTAAATCCATTTATTTAAAATAATAAATTCTTAATATGAATTCTAATTAAATTACAATTAATCTAATAAATATTCCTAATTAAAAATTCGAATTGCATTTAATCCAACAAATCCCCTTAATTAAATAAGTGGTTTTGGATACTACAGATATAGACAAAAAATAGACAAGTAAAAGCACTAGGATAAAGGAAAATAAAATTAAGAGTATACGAAGAAAAAGAGATAAAGAGAAAATAAATTAAGAAAAATATATAACACGAAAGAAAAAAAAGGAAAGAATAAGGAGAATAGGAAAATTACAATAAAGAGTGTTGATCTTAAAAGATGCAAGGAAACATCTAGCTATCGAAGAAATTCATGGATGATGGCGGTGCGAAAGCTTTAGGATAATGCTAAATGAAATAATAACTAGTATCGAGAAATTTGAGATTGAATCACCATGTTTCCATGGATGAGGGCGGTGCTTAAACTTGAGATTGATGGTGAACGAAAGAATATCTAGTACCAAGGTTGAATCATCGTGTTTCACCGCTGATAGCATGTTTAAGATTAAGAATTGCATTAACTTAAAACTTATCTAATATATGAGATTCTAAGTCCTTTTTATAGAACGATAATGCCACTTATTCTTTATAAAATAAAATAATGACGTTTCTAATAAAAAAGTCAGTTTTTTAATAGATTTTGCTAAAAAAAGTAAATAAGCTTTTATGACACCTAATTATGCTAATTTTTAGGGATATACATGTTACAAAATTATGTTTTCCCCGGTAGTGCTCCATGTTATTTCAATAATATGTCATTTTTCCTCAAGCTAGAATGTGTTTCTACCAGGACCTGTGATGTCAAAGTTCACAACTGCATTTAAAGAACTCGCCAGTTTTAAAGAGCTTCTACAATCTCAGGTAAAATTCCTTGTATTTCTTTCTTTTCTCATTCTGCATAAATCCTCTGACATAATAGATGGGATTATCTTAGCTTTCAAATCTTGTGTTCTATTATTTTTGGAGTTATGCCTATAAGAGAATTATAATATCCACATAAGAATTATAACTTTACATTATTCTCCTTGTTCTTCTTGTCTTTTACTTATTTATGACTTAGTTGTGTCTGTTGATTAGTTCAAATACATTTTTAAAGGTGGAGGAATTTAATGCAGTATCAAATCTTTGAATTAATCTTATTTCCATGAACCAAACCAAACTGTTTCAATATCATGTATTTTTTGTGGTTAATAAGTTCATGCATTTGCTTAATTGGTTTCTAATATTGATCAGTTCTTTATTATATTGTTCTTGAATATCACTACTGCTTGATTTATTAGTACATTGCGTCTTGGTAGTCAAAAGATTATATGTAGCTTCTTCAGTTATATGTCATATTTATTTAGTACTAATTTCTGGTATGATGATTCACATGGGCTAAAGAGCACCTTCCCAAGGCACCATTCATGCAAGTTCAGGTAGTGGTCCAGGACAGTAAAATAATAACAAAAAAATGTAAAATGGACGGTATCTGCTTGGTGAAATAGATACTTTCAAGCCAATCTAGAACTTGAAACCTTTCTTGAAAGCTTTCTTCTTAAAATCTTTTTTGAAAGCTTTCATTCTAAAACATAGAATCTTGCTTTCAAGCATTATACTTTATGTTCTACTTAAAATTCTGCAAAAGGAGAAGATGTCAGAATGGAAAAGGATTGCATCCTGTATTATTATGTATATGGTAGGGAATAAAAAAAAATTAATTTCCTAAATTGACTTTCCAATTTATTGGTTTGATTGTATAGATGAATCCTTTGATGTTGTTGCCTTCTCTTGTCAAGCAGGTAGAGCACATGCTGAGCAATAGGCTGAGTCATTTCATTGACATGGATCTGCAAAATGTTAAGGTAACTTTTCTTTGATCCAGTTGTTTGGTCAAATGGACTTAGGATTTCACATAATTGGGATAACATTTGGTCTCTGAAATTCATGGTATATTACAAGCTTAATAATCAATAGTTGATAGTCACAAAAATTGGCTCCCTAAACGTTATTATAGTGGACTGAAGATTTGTATAGTTTGGATAACTTTTGTACGTTGGAATTCACAGTATTATATTAACCTATAGTTGGTAGTAACAAAAATTGGATCTATCAACATTATAGTCAAAGTGAATGGTGGTGATATTTTTTGGTGTATATACAAATTGTTAAAGTTGATTGGGTAACTACTTAGTCCAGAATCTCAATTAACTTTTAGCGTGGTGTTAGAGTGATAGGTTTGAGTTTCAAATTCTGCTTGTTTCAAAAAGGAAAAAAAAATAGTCAATTCATGCGTATCAAGTCATGTGTTGGGAGGTTGGGAATGATGAAGTAAAATTCCCTACCAACACATGAAGAGGGAGGGTCACCCATACATGAAAGGGGATTATTAACAATATCAACAACCAAGTCTTTCCCACTAGGTGGGGTCGGCGGATTATTAACAATATGAATATATAAATTAGGTCCTTTCCTAACAACTTGAGCTTTTGGAATAAGTGGTTTTAGCTTTAACAAAAATCAATTGCATCATATATGAAAACTAGAACAGAGCAATACCTTTAACACAATCTGCTAGTTTGGTTGCTCTAAAATGGTCAAACCAACGTAGGACATTTGTACTGTCAAAGGTTGATAATTATTTCAGAGGAAAAAGATAAATGAAAAAAATGCTATACTTTTGATCTGATGGCTGGTCATGGATTGTAGGAATGTCGCTGGCAGTACAATAAAGCTATGGCAGGGTATGATAAGGTATATTTTTGAAGTATCTTTTGACCATTAACATCCTTCCCATTCTTAGTCTTTAAATTTGTTCAACTGGAGTAACTGATGTTATTGTTCTCTGAGTATTGATCATTGTAAGCTAGTATTTTTTTTAACTGTAACTATTGAAATATTGTTGTTTTGTGGCTTTAGGCACGTGAGAAGTTTGTGTCAATAAAGAAAGGCACAAGAGCAGACATAATTGCTGAACTAGAAGAGGCAAGGTTTCCTTTATAAAAATGTGCATTGAAATATGCCTGCACGACAGCTTACTGTGCTTTTTTTTTCTCTTTTCTTTTTTTTTTTGTATCGTACAGAATCTGCATAACTCAAAGTCAGCTTCAGAAAGATGTCGTTTTAATCTAGTATGTCTGCTAAGATTTCTTAGTTTTCTTCTAATCACACAAATCCATTAGTTTATGTGCCAACTTCCTTATGTGGCTTCTTAAGGAGTTCAGGTTAGTGCTCTTGCTAATGTTGAAGCGAAGAAAAAATTTGAATTCCTAGAATCCATAAGTGCAGTAATGGATGCTCATATGAGATACTTTAAGCAGGTAAATTTTCTGTCCTCTTCAACTTTCTTTTTTCTGTATTTTTTGTTCTACCTTATTTATATAGCCCACATGGGACACTTTAATTGGTAAGGCTTATGTGTATGGTTCTATCCTTTTACAGGGTTATGAATTACTGAGTCAGATGGAACCATTTATTCATCAGGTAGTTTTTTTTTTTTTTCCTTATTTCATAAGTTGGATCATGCTTTGCAACTTGGTTTTTTGTTTGAGTTGGCAGATTTTGACGTACACTCAACAGACAAAGGAAATGATTAATGCTGAGAATGAAAAACTTGAAAAGAGAATCCAGGAATTTAGAACTCAAAATGAGCTTGCAAATCTAAGATCCTACAGCAATGTGGTGGCCACAACTAGTGGTGATGGCATTCATGTAGTTGGTGTTAAATCATACAGAAACATCGAAGCCCTGATTAATTCTACTGTGAATGAAGAGGTATTAAATATATAATTGAATTTGTTAGTTGCTACGGTTCTTGGGCTTCCTGGGAGGGGGGAAGGAAAGCTGAGATTTGCTTTCGTATTTAATTTTTTTTCATGTAGAAATGTGTATATATTTTAGGAAATTATCTCTTTGAAGGACCATTTTGTGTCTTCCATGTCAGGAGTAGAACCCAAGGACTCTAACAGATTCACTTAGTGTTACCTTTCTACTTCTTTCAGGTACAGATAATTAAGCAAGGTTATCTTCTTAAGAGATCTTTAGGTTCAAGAGGAGAATGGAAGCAAAGATTTTTTGTACTTAATAGTCGTGGTACTTTGTACTACTATGGAAATAAGTGGAGCAAACAAGTATGGAAAATCTATTCTATCCTTGCATTCTGTCTTAAACCTATGAAAGTTGGACGCTCTAACTGGTTACTAAAACTGCACTGTTTTGCTTTGCAATTTGCTTCCAGTACAATTCATTTTCTTTCCGATGTCCTTACCAGTGATTATTTTTCACTCAGATGAGTAGTATTTTAAGGTTACTTACAGAGTTTATGACCATAAGCTGTGATTAATTGATTTTACCAATTCTTTCGGGGGTAGACTTAATCTACAACATATTAGTCTTTTGTTATTTGCTGGGTCCAAAAGCAATTTGTTTCCAAAGAATGTGGCAAGTCTACTCTGACAAACAAACAGTTCTGACCAAGCCAGCTTTGTTTAATGGTTTGCACATCTCCCTTTTGACAATTGCCCAGAATTTTCCCTTGAACCTGAACCAATGTTACTAACAATGAAATTTATGATTCAAATTTTTCTTAGCACATCACAAATGGAAAACCTATTGGAAATTTCAGGATACAAAACATATGTTTTCAATAAAACATGCAGCGGAAGTGAAACAATTTACTTAAAAATTTTTGCATATCCCAAATAAACAAGATCATACATGTGCAAGATATAAACGTAAATAAAAAAAGGTTGTTTAGAAGTTATACCTTTCTGACAATGTTAGAAAAAAAGAAATCACCTAGCAAGGCTCACAAAAGTTGCCTTTATTAGTATCCACGCTGAGATATCTTCAAAATGACTTTGCAAGCCACAAGTTGCATCTCCACTTGGTACTAGCCAAGTAAAAGAGACGACACAGAGAGAAAGAGAGCTGGTGGCACCAAGAGAGAGTCGACGACACAAGGGGAAGACTGACAACACAAGGGGAAGGCCGGTGGCACAAGAGGAGGCCGACCAACAATTTGGGCGGCGACACAAGGTGAAGCCGACCAACAAAGGTTGGGCGGTGAACACACAAAGAGAAAAAGAAAAATTCTCTTGTTCTATTCCATGGAGAGGTCTTTAATAACTCTTAATTAGGGCTTGAGGAACAAGCTCAAACCCATACCATATGTTTAAGCCCAAACTTGCGAACAAGAGGCATGAACAAAACCTAAATGCATGTCGCAAGAGTAGGCCCAACTCACCTGCAAGAGGTGTGGCCAAGAGCATTTCTGACGCGCCAAATACTTTCCATATTTACCCTTTGCCTGTCTAACCAGACTTAATGTCTTTCTCTTTGAGAATCTTATTCTCTAACTTATTTTTAGGTTTTTAAGACATACTCGTAGTGTGTGTGATCGAATAAGTTCTCGGTTATGTTGACTATTCATAATTAACCATTAATTATGAATAGATTATGAGTGACACCTACTAGTACATCATGATCCCAAGTGATTGGAAAATCATAATTGACTTCAGAACATTCTGAACCTTCAGCAGCTAGAGTTCCTTCCACTCATCTTATATCCACTTGGTTCAGAACATTGTTTATGTGTTAATCTTCACTGTACTGATTACGTCACACCTAGCCTAAGTTGTAGTTCCTTATCTTGTGGATTCAAATTACTCAAACAAAATACATGTCCAAGAAGACTATCCTCTTGACATGCTTGTTTTAGCCAAAAACTTATGAGTAATAATCCTGACAAGAAATTATAGGGTACACGCCTCCTTATAAAAGGAGTGGTAAATCCTCTGTAGGTTATTCAAATACTTTCGGGCATATTGACTGATACCTAATCATCCCATAACTACACCTCCTAGGAGATATTTAGATAAGATGTCAAAGTATAAATCTCCATGACTAAGATAACTTGAATACCTCAAGTTTAAGAAAACTTGCACTCGAACTGGAGATCTTCATTAACATGTAAAGAACCACGTGAAGTCACATAACAGGTCACATCCGATAAACTAGTTACCCTTAACTAGCATCCACATGGTAACTCTCAATATCTCTGTTTCTAGCCAGCGATGATCGACTACTTGGATAAACTAAGGTGTATAACACGTGTTAGTCTCACATAATTGACGATGTCGAGTCTCACTAATTCATCGACTAAGGGAGATTTCGATACATACATAATTACACATGATGAGATACCCCTAATTGTAATCCAATCACCATTTCTATCGTGCTATGCTTTGTATTGTGGATTTCATTAATTAAGTTTAAGATTAAATCACATACAATATAAAATGTGTACCCAAATAGTAAATTTTATTTATCAAATTACTAAGATAATGTTTAAGGCGATTGCTCTAGGACACTTCGCAAATATAACATACTCCCACTTGGCTTAAAGCCAATCGCCTCGGTTTCTAATACTATAGACCTCAACAAGCCTCTCAAACTTATTTTGTGGTAGAGGTTTTGTTAAAGAATCTGCTAGATTTCTTTTGGTGAGAATTTTCTCAATTTATATTTCTTTTCTACTTATAATCTCCCTGATCAAGTGATAGCGACGAAGTACATGTTTAGATCGTTAATAAGACCTGGGTTCCTTGGCCTATGCAATGACCCCATTGTTGTTGCAGTAAATTGGTAATGTTTCAACAATGCTCGGAACCATTTTAAGTTCAGCGATGAATTGCTTGATCTAAACCGCTTGCTTGCCCGCTTCTAAAGTCGCAATGTATTCTGCCTCAGTGGTAGAATCAGCAATGGTTTCTTATTTAAAACTTTTATAACTTATTGCGCCTCCATTTAAGGTGAATATGTATCGAGACTAGGATTTGAAGTTATTATTGTCTGTTTGGAAGCTGGTATACTCACGTTTGACTATATCACCTTTTCTATATACCAAGAACAAGTCTTTTGTTCTTCTTATATACTTGAGGATTGCCTTGACAACCACTCAATGATCCATCCTTGGATCTTACTGATATTTTCTTGTAACAATACGATACATCAGATCTAGTATATAACATAGCATATATATGATTAATTTCATAGATGACGCATATGAGATCCGACTCATACGCATCCTCTCTTGTGCTTAGGCACATAAACTTCTAATGGTAAATTCCATGTCTCTTGGGAAGAAAACCTTTCTTAAATTCATCCATGCTAAACTGTTTTAGCACTTTATCTATGTATGTAGATTGTGAAAGATCAAGTAATCATCTTGACCTATCTCTATAAATCTTAATCCTAAGGATATAGGTTGTTCTCCCATGTTTTTCATGGAAAATGTTTTGGATAAACAAACTTTGATTGAATGTAGAACAGGCATATCACTTCCTATTTGCAATACGTCATCCATATATAACACTAGGAATACGACTGCACTTCCACTAACTTTCATGTACACACAGGTTAATTATAATTTTATAAGAAATCAAATTCTTTGATTGCCTCATTAAAATGGATATTCCAACTCCTATATGCTTGCTTCAGTCCAAAAATGGATCGTTGAAGCTTGCATACTTTGTTTTTGTCAATAGATATGAAACCTTCTAGTTGTATCATATACATATCATCGGACATATTCTATTAAGGAAAGCTATTTTCACATCTATTTGCCATATCTCATAATCATAATGAGTTGATACGGCCAAGAGTATCCGAATGAATTTAAGCATGATGTGAAAAAGTTTCGTCATAGTCAACACCTTATTTTTTACGATAGTTTTTCGCCACTAATCTTACTTTGTAGATAATCACATTACCATCCATGTCGGTTTTCTTTTTGAAAATCCACTTGCATCCAATAGGTGTTATATGCCTTCGAATGGGTCCACCAAATCCAAACTTGGTTTCTATACATGGAATCCATGATTTCATGACTTTTAACCATTTGTCTCTTTCTAAACTTTTCAGAACTTCTTCATAGCAGTATCCTCATCCTCTGTGAGCAACACGTGTTTCGATTCACTTATGAGAAATTCATATCTCTTGAAAATTTAACGTGTCCTACTAGATCTACGAAGAGGTGGTGTATCAATAGGTTCAGCCTTTATCTCATCCTTATGAGTAATTAACTGTGGTTCTAGACTAGGCATCTCTTTCGTGTCTATTGGAGTCTCTTGAACTATCCCAAGTTCAACTTCATTCCCACTATTTTCTTATAAGAAGAGAACCTCTTTCTCTAGGAATACAACATGCCTTACCTTTTGTTCCAAGGGATAATATAATTGATGTTAGGATAAGAACACTTATTAGACTTAGCATCGAGCTTATATTTGATACATTCCTCTTCATATAAGTAGGACAACTCCATGTCTTCAAATAAGATAAATGAGGTTTCATACCCGTCCATATCTCATGTGGAGTAGCATTTAGCAAGTAAACAACCGTCTTGAGTGCGTAGCCCCAAAAAGATTTAGAAAGATTTGCATGATTCATAATTGACCCAATCATGTCCAACAGTTCGGTTTCGTCTTTCTAACACACTATTGTATTGTGGTGTGTAAGACGGAGTTCATTGAGACAATACGTCATTGCCCTTGAGATAATCTTGAAACTCTTGGCCTAAGTATTTGCCACGTCGATTTGATCGAAGTGTTTTAATATTTTAGCCAAGTTGCTTCTCTACTTCATGTCTATATTCTTTGAACTTTTCAAAAGCCTTAGACTTGTATCTTAAGAGATACACATACCTAAATCGTTAGTGATCATCGATGAAGGTAATGAAGTAACTATAACCTCTACATGCATGTTGACATGGGTACACGTACGTCAGTATGCATAAGGCCTAGTACATCGTTCTCCCTTTGACCTTTTCCCTTAAAATGTAACTTAGTCATCTGAGCAAGATGTACATGTATCAAATGAATCTAATTCAAAAGATTCCAAAATACCGATTTTTTACAATTCAGTCATGCGTTTCTACAATAGCACATATAGGAAATTAATTAATCATTTTTTTGGAGCACATGTGTTGCTCGTTTCAATATTAAATATGATAACTCGTAGATCCCGTTGCATAATGTTCTAGTTCCATAAAAAACACTATTCAGAATTATGTAACAACAATTGTTATTAAAAGTTAGATGACTACTTTTTCTATTTAAGCAAGAAATAGAAACAATGTTCTTTATTAACGAAGTACATAATAACAATTATCTAATTCCAAAACTAGTTCACTATGGAGTTTTAACATATAAGTTTCTATGACTATAGCAGCAACTTTTGCCTTATTGCCAACTCGCAAATTTCCTTCTCCATTGACCAGTTTTCTATTATTCCTTAGCCTTGTATATCATTACATATGTGTGAGGCATACTCTGTATCCAATATCCAAGTGTTTAAAAATAAAGTATGATATTCAATAACGAAGATACCTGAAGCAGATGGGGCATCAGATGCTTTCTTGTTCTTCAAGGATTCAAGATAAATCTTATATTTTATTTTCTAATGTCCTATCTTACCATGTGACATGTGCCCTTGAAGCAGGCTCTTCTTCCTAGGCCTTCTTTTTCCCTTTGGCTTAAGTTTTTTTTTTTACTTCCTCTTAGAACCTTTCTTAGAAGAGTTAAACAACATCACAACTTTCGGTTCTTCCTTGACAGATGACTCCACGCTTTAAGCATGTTGATCAATTCGGGAATGGTGGATTCGAGATGGTTCATCTGATAGTTCATCACAAATTGTGGCAAACTGTGTAGAATTAAGTTGATACTTAACTCAAGATCCATGACAAATCCAAGTGATCCTAATTGCTCAATGTAGCCATGCATCTTTAATGCAAACTACATCGCAAATGAACTCTCCTATTGAGCGAAAGAGAAGCCTAAAGACCTCGAATCGTTCAAATCTTGCTTACTTATCAAACAACTTATGAAGATGATAAATAATTGTATATGTATCCATATACGCATGTTGCTTTTGCAGTTCAGGAGACATCGAAGCTAGCATGATACAACATGCTAGCTTAGAATCAGTCATATACTTCTGATAGGCCAACCTTTGGTCATTAGTAGCATCATCACCCGGACTAGTGGGAAGAAGCTCTTTAAGGACATAGGCAATATTCTCAATCTTGAGAATAATTCTCAGGTTTCGTAGCTAATCTAAGAAGTTCGGCTCTGTTTGTTTCCAAAATTGAGCGTAAATTCATAAAAGTCATGCTTATTCTAACAACCTAGAGATACAAAATTGAGCATATAAAAGAGATAAATTAAATATGACATGCAAACAATTCACATTCATAAAAAGGATCTTACTTGCTTATTCAAATTCAAGAGTCCTTTGAATTTAGGAGATTATAGGTTATCTCTAAGTGGGTTGATATCCACTATAGAGAAGAATAACCTTAGAGAGAGTCCAACAAGTCATTTTTAGTTCTAGTGGTAGATATCAAATATACCAATTATATATCACATATATATAACCATCACCTTATGCTATAAACTATTAATATTTGCATAACTCATTGGGTTGTTAACTCATTAATATATATATATATATATATATATATCATATGCATATCAGCCAACTTCACCTCTATTCACGTCAACCTTGGAGAGAGTCAAACAAATTAATACTTCAAGTTAAACGTAACCCATTAATGATGAGATCATATAATCCAATGTCAAGTTAGGCTTTGAGAGAGTCCAACAACCTAAACTAGATATTAAACTCTAGTTTTTACCACAGAAGGTGTAAGATTTAAAATTAAACAAGGAATTTGTGTTATTAAGGTCTTATCAATTTCATACAAGTTATAAACATGACATAGTTGTCATGGTATAGACATGGTATAGACATGACATAGTTGTCATGGTTTAAACATGGTATAGCTATCATATATTAACATATATCTTTAAGAATCTGATTTCTAAAAACCGAAATTCCTTAATTAGATTAGGAAACCATTTCGGAAATACCAAATAGGATTTAGGAAATTGTTAAGAGAAAACCGTGTATTAGACACCACGGAGTTATTAACTTATATAAAGAAGGATATACAGCATAATTACAATAATACCCCTAGTTATTATGTTTACAATATTCTCATACTCCCCCTCAAGCTAGAGAATATAATTCATATGCACCCAGCTTGTTACATATGTAGTTAATTCGGGAACCTCTCAGTGACTTAGTGAATATATCTGCTAGTTGATCATGTGAGTTGACAAAACTAGTAGATATTT
>JBBMJZ010227235.1:0-19285 GCA_037833815.1 Zingiber zerumbet
ACCTAATTACACTACGACCTACTAATGGTTTGTTCCTTTCCATTTTGGTCGTGAGCTACTGTTTATAATTTATAAGGAACTGATAACATTATCTTCTGTGTGTGACACCACACACTATGTTATCTACAATATAAATTAATTGAACAACTACACTTGACAAACAAATGTAGATAATTTGACCAAATGTGATTCTTTATTCAAAATAAATGTTTACAAAAAGCTTAGACTTTTAGTATACACTCTAACATATTCCTCTCCTGTGAAAGGGCCACCGCCCTCACCTCTCCAATCGCAAGCAAAGCTATCACTAGGGTTGCGCTTCTCAAACCCTAAGCATTCTCTCTATATTTTAATGATATGACACCAAATAAATTAGAAGACAAACAATATTATATTATATGGAATGTGAGATTATGAAACAAGCACTCGAACAAAAATTAAAAATTACAAAAATTATATAAGAACGTCTGAAAATGAACAAAATAAATATATTAAAAAGAAAGTCAAAATTGGTATAAACATGTATTAAGACATCCAATAATGTCTTAATTAGATAATATTTTAATTAACAATGATAAAATATAATAAATTTTATGTAAATATAAATAAAAACATAATAGAAGATCAGGATCGAGCTAATGACATATGTAGACTCACATAGGTAACTGTTCCTTACAAAGAAAGCAAAAAAACAAAAATCCATAGAAAGTCGATATTAATCGAGCTAAATAAAAAGGCAAATCCTTGATGAATAAAATCCATAGAAGTTCAATGCTGCCAGTTTCAGGCATCATTTGGTCCAAAGAAAGTAAATTTCACGATCTGTTTCTTGAGGTCCTTCACTAACACATAACAGGATCACTAAACTAACGGAATCAAGCTAAATACAAAGGGTTATAGCAAAGTTTAGTGTGTCTAACGATGTGACCAAAGCATTCAATCCAGTAAAACTCAGACAACAATTTTTCTTCATGGTCCTTAAACAGTCGCTTAGTATAAACACTTAATACTGACTGAAAAATGAATAATAAGCTGAAGCTGTTCTTTCCTTCACCCATTTCAACGGAATATGCAAATCCTTGATGAATACGATCGATCAGACAAGTGACTAACACATACAGTAAGTATCACACTAAACCCAGCACCGAGTATTTTCTATGCGACAAATTCACAGATGATTGAACCCTATGACGATCGCTACATTTCTTGTTAAGCAAGTTAAGCTTGAGTTTAATTTTTTCAACTACACCTTTTTGAAGGTACGGCTCGTCATCTCTATATGTTACACAGCATTAAAATATGGAGATATCTTCCAAAGTTTGAAGTCGACCGAGGGAGAAGTCATGATTTGTCATCTAGAAGCCAATTTTCACCCATTCATACCTACCAGGAAGTGGGTGGTCATTAGCGGGATCGAAGTTGTACCTAGAGATATCGTGTAAAGAACAAAACTATCAGGAATCTAGTAAACCAAGGTCTTTAGAGAAAAGATTAGGTAAATGATATACCTTTCGATAAATATTCGTTGCTGCAGTTGTTCTTCCCTAGAGAAGAACTCTTCCATTTCATGAGCATTAGGCAAGTTCTGATGGAAGGTTTGAATTCTTCGGTTAGTGGCTCTAGAATTGGTTGGTCTATTTGTCGAACCTGGAGTCTGTATTTCTTCTGGATTTCTGATCAGACTGCAAGGCGTTGTTTCCCTCTTGCTCCTGAAAACAACTGATACATCAGAAACCTACAATGCAACATTTGAAAAGTGCAAAACTTGTAAAGCTACCTGGGATAAGAACCACAACTCCAAGGTTTCTTAGATTCAACCAAATAAGAAAAGAATCCAAAACTCAAAATGTTCTTTGATATTTTTCGAATAAAAATAAATAAATAAATCAGAGTGTTACCAAAAAAAATTCCTACATGGTACAGTTGCAAGTAAGCAAAGACAAAGGACCATGTTCAATTCACGTGGACAAGTCTGGATGCCATTAGAATGCATAAAAACATAAAAAGGGACCATAAGCAATAAGTTATAGCAGACAAACCGAGTCCAGGGACCAAATACTTGCCATGCCCTTGCTGACCAAAACAGAAAACTTTCGCTTAATCACATCTATGAAGTCAAACTACATTGCCTGAAAATTCAGCATAGATTCATAGATATTTTTACCCCGTGGTAATTAACGAAAGAATATTCCCAATTCGGTACTAAGAATAATCATTTTGTACTGCTATGACCGAACTGGAAGCATGAACAAGGACTAAGTAACTCAACCATTAAGTAACTCAGTAACTCAACCATTAAGTGAGCAAAATAACTGGCAGCATACATGAAGAGATCCAGCATAATTGGCAGCATACTAAGACCATGGTAAACTAGAACTTTTTTTAAAAAACCATCTGTAGTAGAGCAAGGTACAGGATCAAATTCGTCAAAGACAGGAAAAACCATTAGAAAATATTAGAAACTGTTAAATTTCACAAGTCTCATTGCTTGCCAAAATAGCTTAACAGCTCAATGAATAAGCAGGGCCATCTAGATCATGCACTTGCTCATAAGTTCTTAACAGAAAATATATAAATTGTTCACCATGTCCCAAAATAGAAGAAGAGATCAAGCATAATTGGCAGCATAATAAGACCATGGTAAATTAGAACTTTTATCAAAAAAAACTTCTGGAGTAGAGGAAGGCACAAGTTCGCAGAATCAAATTAGTCAAAGGCTCGAAAAACCACTAAAACTATTATAAACTGTCAAATTTCACAAGTCTCGTATCTTGACAAAATAGCTTAACAGCTCAATGAATAAGCAGGGCCACCTTGATCATGCACTTGCTCAAAAGTTCCTAACACATAGTCCAAGCCAGGATACATCTTACTTCAAGAATCGCTAATTTGTAAGAAGAAAGAAAAAATGAAATAATAGAGAACAGAATAGAAAAAGACACTAAGAAACATGATATCAAATAAAGGTAAAAAATAACTAATATGGAAGAAGCTGAAAATGGGGAGAAGAGAACATTAAATTCAGCCAAAGTTTAAAGTGCATTAAATTCAAGCCATGTCAACAACGGAAGTTCCACTTGCAGGCATGAATGACCAGAATCAGCAATGAAGGAAGAAAGCACATTCATCGTAATGACCTTTGTGTTAAAACAGAAGAACCAATTCATCGAGTATCAGAGAAAACAACTCGCAATCTAAGGTCCCAGAGCACCAATTCATCAGCTAAGAAGCAGAATCTACGATCTTTTACTATTTTAGACTAAGAAAAGTTTTCATAAAGATAGATAATGTAAACGATTACGCAGGTTGAATTCATTTCATCAAGCTTGGAATCGCATGAAGACAATAGCAACAAAAAAACAAAAAAGAATGAACAAAAAAAGTAAGGAAATAAAAGGTTCTGAGGAAATTTCAAGAGAATGAAGACGTTATCTTTTAGAAATAGTTTGATGATCGCATAATGGCGAAGAGTTCCTTGATCCGGAATTAGATCTAGAAGCGCGTCTACTCTTCCACAAGAAAATTGCGGAGATGCAAGAAACAGAGAAAACCAAGAGATTGGAGGTAACCCACCTGTCCGTTGCTTCGACCTCAAGAATATTCTCCCCGAACGACGCCTGCGCATCCGGCGGAGCCTCGTTGGCCAGTGAGCACCGCCTCGTTGAGAAGGACCCCGCAGATCCCGAACTTGCTCTCAGGCCGGGGCTAGGACTGGGCTCGGGGAAGGCCTTGCAGGCCGGAGGCGGGGGAAGGGGTTTCTCAAGGCGGCGGCTTCGGAGTTCGAGATAGGCACAGGAGGCGGCGGCGGCTGCGAGGGTCCGGGCGCGAGTGCGTACGCCATGGGAGAGCTCCATGACAGCGACCTCGCCAGAGATCTTCGCCTTCCTCATATACTTTCCCATCTGCGTTATACGTCTTGAGATGTAGAGAACGCTGTAGACAAGGCCGGCGGAGAAGAAGGCGGCGGAGGGGAGGTCGAAGTGGGGGAGGAGAAAGGAGCGAAGGAAAGACGAGTTTTGAAAAGGGGAGAGAGAAAGGGAAAGGAAAGAAGAAAGGAAAGGGGGAAGGAAAGAAAGGAAGATGTGGGGAAAGGGAGGGTAGAAGAAAGGAAAGGGGTGGTGTATCGATGTCATGTAGTTGCATCGGGAAGGGTACAATTGGATTTTTATTTTTATTTTATAAAATTAGTTTTATCGTACATTATAAAAAAATACTTTTTTTTTTTATTGTTGATATAGCTAAGGGTAAAAATGAGTCTGAATCAAATCTAATTTCGTAAAAACTTAAATTTGGGTTGAGGATTTTTAAATTTGGATCAAATTCGGATTCGAGAATTTTCGATTGGAGATTTTCAGATAGTATTTGGGTTGATCTGAATTTAAATTTTATTAGATTCTTTATGATTAAATTAAATTTTATTTTAAAAACTAAGATTTTTTTAAATATATCAATATTAATATTAGTATGTAATGATAAAATATTGAAAGAAATATAAAAAATTATAAGAAAAATAATTTTTAAAAAATTATTTTTATTGGGTTATTCAGATTGAGTTTGAGTTTAAGTTTAAGAGTTTATATTCGGGTTTGAGTCAAATTTAAGATGAGTTTTTTATAAAAAATTTTAACCGACTTGATACACCTGAATTGACACCCTTAGATATAGCTTTGTTGTTAAGTAAAATAGTAAAGTGTGTTATGTTTGGGGTTATCATTGATAATCTTAGTTATCGACCTAAGGTTATATTATTTAACCCCGTTTAATTTATGTAATAAGTGATTCCTAAGTTTTGATGCATTCCCGTCACATCAACAAAATGTCAGCAAAATAGGAATATAACCAGGAATGTGATTACCTCTTTCTTAACTCTGAGGTTAACAAGAAATCAACCACAATCGTTCATTTGTCAAGCGCGAGCAGCGGTTCATCGTTGTAGCGAGGGTAGTTAGGTGAGTAATGACCGATCATTCCTTTGTTGCACTGAGGGCGAGTAGCTAGGATCGTTCCTCGACCGTGAGTAGCGGTCAATAATCACAGAGAGGGAGAGCAACAATTGATTGTTCCTTCATCGTCCTTTATCGCGGTGGTCGGTCGTTGTAAATCGAGCGAGGAGCGGTTGGTCATCACATCAAGGGCAAGTGCAAGAAGCAAATGTTGCCGTCATTCCTTCATGTGAAAGGCTCGCCAGAGGTGGTAGTGTGATCAAGACGATCAACAAATAGGGACGAAGGTGGCAAGCACACGATTACCAATCGCGAGAGATGGCGACAGACGCACTATCACGTATATGAGGAGATGATTCTGTTTGTCTTTTTATTTTTACTTTAGTTTTTGATTAAAACTTTAGTCTATCTATAGTTGAGATAAATTAAATAGATCTAGTCAAAACAATAATAAAATTATCCCCAAGAAATTAAAATAATAAAAAAAAATCTAAAATATTATCTGAATTTATTTATTTATTTATATATATCACCATTAATAATAAAAATTATATATAGATATATAATAATTTTATTTTATTTTAAATTTTATCAAACTTATTATTAATTAAGTTATACACTAAAATTTCTAAACAAATAAGTTTTTATTACATTACCTAAAATTGAACCAAACAATATTACTAATCCTGCCTGCAAACGTTGATGAGTGAATCACAAGTGAGTTGGTTTTGTTGCCAACTTAATTGTTAATCGCTAGCAAGGATAGTGTTGTTTTGTGAGTCTAGATGACAAAAAAAATAGGAGGAAAAGAGGTTAGAATGATGGCCGGGGGGTTCCCCGCGTAGCCACTCCGACACTCAAGTTAGAGGATGAAGGAGGAAAAGAACAATATTAGGATTTTGATGTACGTAGGTATGCGTATGCACTTTGGGTGTTGGAAAGGGTCACCTTTTATAGAGAGATAGTAGTTTTTTCCTTTTGTTCTGATCTTCATGTTATCATTATTTAATTTCTTAAAAAAATACAAGACTTATTCACGTCGCTGTTTTTTTTTTTTTTGAAATAATCTAAAATTTGTGTGATGACTATCTTTTTTCTGAAATAATTTGATATTTATGTGATAGTTATCCTTTTCTTGAAATGGTCCTACATTTCGATGCATGCCGCCAAGGAGGCAGGAGCTAGGAGGCCCGAGAGCCAAGAGGCTCAAGAGTGGGGTCCTAGGAACTGGGAGGCCAAGGAACCGGGAGCGGGCCCAAGAGCCAGGCGTCGACTCAATTTCCCCTTTGTCGGAACAACTTCAGTAGGTTCACCAATTATCAGTTATCTTCATGGCGTCCACTGATTACCTTCGAATCACGAGTCTTCCCTTCAAGTCTAATCGAAGAAGATGAGAGTCCGACTGACTAGACAGTTGTTTGATCAGAATAATTTCAACAATCTCAACTGCTTAAGCCACATAACAAATTTATTTGTATATTTTTGGAAAGATTACACATTAAATGCTAGTGCACCCCAATTATTATGTCTTTAAATGCAGCCATTCCTTTAAGGCACACGCACTTACATCATCTGCCTTGATTTCTGAGCCTAGAATGCACCAGTGTATCTCTGAGGTTGCACTTGCATCGCATTAATGTGATGTGACCCGTAGTAAAGAAGATGGAGTGCCTCTCACTAGGTAATGATTATATGAATTTTATTTGTTCCATGTGTTTAATCTTATGGTGAGAAATTTATCTCGTTCTCACAACAATAGAGATCTAACGGTTCCCATTGAGTGAGTTGGGCTATAGTAGGTTAGATAAGAACACCCTGCACACAACTGCTAATTTTGCATTTGTCGTGCTTTATCTTCGAGTTTTTCTTGTCATGCCCCGAGGGTAAGGTTGTTCGACGAAAATCGAACAACACCTCTCCTGTAACAATGCTAATTGAAACTTAGATATATGGTCACAAGGTAATACAAGATAATATCTACAATCCACACAGCTAAAAATAAACATAACCACACAAAATAAGAAACTAAAGTGCATACCGGTATGACTTACCTCAACAAATATATAACAGACAAAAGAACACCACAAGTCTAGAAATCCATACACAAGTTATACAATACATGAATTAGTTCGGAAAGCCAAAATACGAGTGAGAGTAACAACATAAACAAAAACTCTTGATGCGACGTGAAACTGACAGTTAGGACCTCTAAGTAACATGATAAGTCATCTAACTGCTAACCTGGAAACAAAAGGGAAAGCATGGGGTAGTGATCATAACATACTCCGTAGGTATAAGAAAATAGTGCATGATAATAATATAAGAAGATCAAAGGGGGTAGCCTTAGGAAAATACTTACTACAAAAGTAAGAGTGTGACTGTAACCATTTGCTAACTAGAAGCATAACCAACAATAATAATAACCCACTAACTTGCTTAATCAAGTTGTGATCAATAAATCAGGAGTACATGTTTTACCTCTAAACCTGCATGAACATATGCATAATAAGCATACAACAAGCATATAACAAGCCCTGCCTAGCTCAAACTGCTACCATGAATGGATCTCGTTGTCAGTTAGGATATATATATATATATAAAGTAGTCACTGTCCGTAGGAGAATGCTCTACCATGGATGGTCCTGTGAGTGGTGGATAGAATGAGGTAGCTGTCTAGCTCTCTAGCCATTGACTGTAGGAGAACGCTCTATCACAGATGGACCTGTGGGCAGTCAGGGTATGTAAACAGTCATCGTCTCCAAGAAAACGCTCTACCACGGATGGTCCCAGGGACAGACAGGATAAATAAACAACCACTATCTGTAGGAGAAAGCTCTACCACGGATGGTCCCATGAGCAGACAAGATATCTAAGTGTACAAATCAAAAATGATAAGAAAATAGTAATATCACATTCAAGAGTGAATTCTGCTAGCTACACTATGATATGGTCTCACTAGCATATATCAAGTATAACAACGATTATTGACGACTCTCTCAACCATGAATGAGAGACAATGGTCAACACCAAGTATAACAATATATTGATAGAAGGGTCTAACCTCACTACTGTTTAGGCATGAGCCTGAATAACAAACAAGGCATCGTAGAATACTCGATATCCTTTACTATAGTATGAACTTACTAACGTATAGACCTGAGCTGAAATAACGAACAAGGATCAGGTAAGATACCCACTATCCTACTCTACGGTGTGGTCCTAATAACACTCAAGCATGGATAAATGTCAAGCGTATATCTTAGCTCAATATTTTACATCTATGCTATGATATAGCATCGGTCAGCACCTCCCCTTAACATCTATGCTACGATATAGTAAGGTTATCTGACAAAAATCGGACAGCACCCCCCTGTAACAATGACAATTGAAACCTAGACACATAGCTATAAGGTAATAAAAGATAATATCTACAGCTCACACGGCTAAAAACAAACACAATCATATAAAATAATAAACTAGACTGCGTACTGATATGACTTACCTCAACAAATACATAATAGACAAAAGGATACCACAAGTCCAGAAATCAACACATAAGTTATTCGATACATGAATTAGTTTGGAAAGCTAAAATACGAGTGTGAGTAACAACATAAATAACAACTCTTGATGCGACGTGAGACTAGTAGTCAGGACCTCTAAGCGACACGACATATCATCTACCTACTAACCTGGAAATAAAAGGGAAAGCATGGGGTAGTGAGTATAACATACTCTGCAGATACAAGAAAATAGTGCATGATAATAACATAAGGAGATCAAAGGGGGCAGTGTTAGAAAAATACTTACTACAAAAGTACGAGTGTTGAAGGATTGAGAAAGTGCGATAGAGGGGGGAGGGGGTGAATATCGCTTTTTTCAAAAACTCTTTTCTTTTTAATGTTTAAACCAAAGTAGTGCAGTGGAAAATAAAGAACACGATTTGGTTACTTGGTTTGGAGCCTAGGCTGACTCCTACTCTAAGACCTGTGATCCTTGATCGCACCATTGGAAAATTCACTAAAATCCTTCTTTCCGAAACCTTCGGATAGAAGTAATTCGTACAATGAAATGTGTAAGATAGCCTACTATCTTACTTGAAATTAAAGTACAAAGTAAGCTAAATAAAAATATACTGACACTAGATGTAGGATGAAGCTTGGTTGATACTTCTTGGATGGAGCAGCAGCTTGCTTGGAGATGAGTAGTAGTCTTGTCACATAAACAACTTTGCACAGAGATGAACTCAGAAAGCCTTGAACCTTGAGCACCACTTTTATAAGAATCGTCAACGTTCGGTCAATCGATCCTTGGGTTTGGTCGACCGAACCCGCTCTCTTCCTTCTTCGCTGAGATCCGATCTTCGGCATTGATGACATTGAATGATTCGGTCGGCCTATCACCTTGTTCGGTTGATCGAACGATGCACTTTACCCGTTCGTCAAGATTCTTCATTAATACGCCTTTAATGCGATGATCGTTCGGTCGATCGATCATCTGGTTCGATCGACCGATCAATCTGGCATCCTTCTTTGCTTCTGGTCGATCTGTACTGTGCCACATCATCATGGTTTAGTCGACCGATAGATGGGTTTTGTCAACCGAGCATTCACTTTATAGCTCTGTTTCGACTGATCTGTGGTCTGAATCAACTTGGTTCGGTCAACCGATCTTGTTGTTCGATCGACCGATAAACTTTAGTTCTTGCAACACAGAGTTAGAACAAAAGCCCCTACAAAATAGAGATAGTATATTAATATTTAAATAATAGTAAGATGCATGAGTAGTAATAGACAGTAACACTGTTTTGATCTCAACTTGAACACTGTCTTGACCTCACTGTCACTCATTTAGTTGCTTACCTCAATCTACCTGCCAAATATGGTCCTCCAGACCTGTTTGAACTTTACCGCTTAGCATTGGATTAGCCACACATGACTTTCTCTTGATCTTCGGTCCTCCAAATCTATTGAGCTTCCTTGCCAAGTGTCGAATCCTCTCGACCCACTTGGTCTTTCCACCTGACTTCCACAATATGCTAAGTCTTTCTTGCCTAGTCACGACTAGAGCTTTCCTGGTTGAGTAAACAACCTACACATTCAGTTAACTTATTAAACCACAATAAAACTTAATTGTGAACCTTTGACAACATCAAAACTTATGTTTGATTATGGTACAACCTGTGCTAACAATCTCCCCCATTTTGATGTTTGGAAACTTAAGGTTCATGGTTAAGTTTAACATATAGAATTAAATAAATAAATGAACATTTTAATTCTTTTCTCCCCTTGAGTTATATAACTCCCCTGAATTCCTTATCTCTCCCAATTTGACACACATCAAAACTAGGGGAAACAATCAGACTTAAGTAAAATTAAATTTTGAAAACTAGGATTAAAACTCAAAAACATTAAAGATATGAAATTTTTTTCAGATAATTAGCATAGAAAATTGATAAAAGGAAAATTTGAAATTATGAAAATTTAACATAAGAATAAAATATGAAGAAGATTTAGAAAATTTAGGTAAAGGTAAATTTTGAAAATTTATAAAGAAAAAATTTAAAAAATTGTGTAAAGTAAATAATTATAAAAATTTAAATTGAAAATTTTTAGTAATTTTGAAAAGTTGATAAAGGAAAAAAGTTAACCAATTTTGTAAAAATATATTTTAAAAATTTTTGTAAAGGAAAAATTTTGAAAAATTCCAAAATTTTGTAAAGTAAAGAATTTTAAAAAATAATTTTAAAAATTGTAGTAAAGGAAAAAATTTGAAAATTTTGAAAAGAGAAAAAATTTAAAAATTTTGAAAAGAGAAAAAATTTAAAAATTTTGTAAAGAAGAAAATTTGAAATTTGTGAAAGATTAAGTTTGAAGTTCCCTCTAAAATTGATAATTACCTAAAAGTCCAGGCATGCGTTTTAAAAACTAAAAAAAAATGTCCTTATAATGAAATGTTCAATCTTCATACTTAGTTGACTACCACAAGATAGCAGCTTTAGATTTAGGATGGTTAATTTGAGCGTTCAGGTCTAACTAGTTTGTACTAGCTAGATTGCCCAAATTGATTAATATATTTTGTTTAAAGCTCATATTTATAATGATGCACTGACTTAAGCATCTGAAATCTTCGGCTAAGTCCTAAGCATCCTACACCATTCTAAGTTTTAAAATATACAAGCAAGGTATCCTACTGTGCTTGCGAGATGCTAGCTGCTAAAACTATAGGTACATGCATTTCTGTGGTAAGACCTAGGATACTCTAAAAAGATAAAATATTTTGAAATATATTTTGAAAAGAAACTTTGAAAAGGGAAATTTTGAAAAACTACTAGGAAAAAATTTGAAGACATATACTAAAGGAAAGGACCTATTCTATGGAATATTTGCATAACCAATTAAAGAGCAAATTAAAAATCACATAGATAAAAAGTACGCATAACCAACAAGTACCAAATACATGAATAATCATGAGTGTATCAAACTACGTAACTAGTCCTAAAATCACTCGTCCTCATCATCATCGTTAGCTCGAAGATTATCAAACATCCTATGCTGCTCCTTCTCTAAGGCATCAACACGATCAATCATATCCCGGCGAAAATCTGCAATTTATCCTTGGAGGGAGTTGTACTGATCCATCATCCTAGTTTCGAGGGAGTCGAACTTGCCAAAAATATCGTCTCAAAGATGACTAAAAAAGCGACTTGTCGGTGGTGGGGGTGCGTAAGAACTACCTTGAGCCATATCAAAAAGAGATGTCAACGCAAATCCCGGATCAAAAGGCTGCTGATGGGTCTCTTCGACCGTAATCGACTCCTCCTCAACTACATCTTCCTCGGCTACAACTGGTGCGTATCGGGGATGAGTCCGTTTATACACAAGTCCTTCTGCACTAGTCCTAATCCCAGTCAAAGTCAACTGCCTTATCCCAACAAGATCAAAATCGGACAACTCGATCAACTCACCGTGGTGAACACCCACCCTAGAGAAGCAATGTAAGCAGTGAGAATGTGGCACTGGATCATGTGAACTTTATTCAAGGTGTTATACCCCAAGTACTAGATAATAGATCTGAACACCTAACAACCCAAGTCAAAGTCAAGTTGGTGTCTCAGTGCGTACATCAGAAAAAGCTGTAGTGGATATAGAACTCCTTGATCTCTAGATGACAATGGATGAATGCAAGAGACTACCATCTTATAAAGGGTGTTGCCATTTGGACTAAGTGGTATAGTGAACATCTTTTTGGGATGTGCCCCCTCAAAGAAATAGGCATACATAAGATCAAGAGTAAGATGAGCAAAAGGAGCGGACAGTATGTCAGGAAGGGAACTGCAAAAAAAGATACGGTTAACAAAAGGTCGAATTATGAAAAATCTGAGAAACATATCAAGGTTAAATAGCATATCCCTGGTTGCAACCCTAGTTTTATAATGATGGGAGTCAATTTCACACATATTATGATAAAATTCTGAACACAGAATAAGGTTGTAAGCATGTCGACAGAAGACAACGCTATAAAGCTGAAAATGTTGAGTAATGCCAATGATCTCAGGGCAATATGTTTGATAGAAAGGAAGGTCAAGACAATGAGTTCCTATAACTTTAAATTTTTTATTAGGAAAAGATAGACGCAGATCTTCAATTGAGAATCAAGGGTCCTGGCTGGGATTTAAGGAGCTACCCTCCTGTTATGTAGTTGTACGACTCTTTTCACTATTATTAAAGGAATGAAATAAATAAATCATAAATAGATCTAGAAAGAGGATTCGGAAAGAGATTACCAAGGTATTTTCATGTTCCGAGAAAGGTGGTAGGTGGCGAAATAGGTGAAGACGACATAGAAGGAGAGGAAGGTAAGAAGAGGTGGGGATGAGACTCGACTGCTGTCCAAGTCTTCATTTTATAGGCCTTGATCGGTCGACTGAAAAGGGGTTCGGTCGGCTGATTCCTTAAAAACCAGCCAATCAGAAGTAGTTGGTTGGTTTTCTGTCGACCGAACCGGTCTTTTGGTCGACCGATATATTTATCATGGTAGAATTTCAGAGCAGTAGATAAGGTTGAAGTTAGGTTTTCGGTTGATTGAACATGGTGTTCGGTCGACTGAACAATTAAATATAGGTTGAATTCGCCGCGGTGAAGTTATGTTTTTGTCAACCGAATGGGTGTTTAGGTCGATCGAAAAATTAATTGTTTGGCTTAGTCAATTAGCAACATGATTCAAATTCATGGAGTGTTCGGTCGACCAATTTTTTTAATTAAAATTTAATTAAGATAATTAAGTTTTAAGTTGAATTTGATTATGTTTAAAATTAAAAATTTTAAGTTGATTATTTGAATAATGCTGATTTAAGTTTGAGTTAATAGTTTTAAATTTAAGTTTAATAGTTAAGTTTATTAATTTAGAAATTAAGTTATGTGAAGATTTAAGTTTGATTTTTATTATTAATTTAATTTAATTTAATTTATTTTTATTTTTAATTTTTGTTTAAGTTAATGATTTTAATTTAATATTAAATTAGAGGTTAGATTTAAATTTTAATATATATTTTTATTAGGTTGTAAAACATTTTAAGTTTTTAAGATGATTAAGTTTTAAAATAATTATAATTAGGTTTAAAAATTTTAATTAAGTTGTAAAATAATTAAGTTTTAGAATTTTAAATTAAGTTTTAAAATAATTTTGTTTTAACATAGTTTTAATATTAAATTTTAATTGTGTTAGTTTGTTTTGATTAAAATTTTAATTTAAGTTTAATTTTGAGGTTTTTAATTAATTTTGAGGTTAAGTTAAGAATTTGATTCAATAATTTTAAGTTGAGTTATAAGTTAGATTAATTTTTATTTTAAGTTGAATTTAGTTAAATTGACTTTGAATTTAAGTTTTAATTATTTTTCAAATTTAAATTTAAATTAAAATAATTTTAGCTAGCCCATGTTTGACTGTGATAGTTTCGGCTAGATCCACTAGTCTAGTGCACCAGGTAGAATACACAAGATTCAACCTAGACATGCCTTCGGCAAAACTTCCTTGACGAACTATCATCCCAATCCATTCCGATGCTATGTTATTAGGGTTTGGTAAACCTTTTAAACTAACCATTCTAAGCTAAGTAGAAAAGTAAACCTAATCCTAAACATGCATAATAGATCAAGTTGGTTGAACCAATTTTCTATATGCTCCCCTTGAGTCATAGCTTAGATATGGTCTATCTAAGTAGTGAATTTGACTCTTAGGGATTAAGTAAAGATTTGGTTTGATTGGTTTGGTTAAACATTTTATTAGAACCCATGCTTGGACTTGACTTCTAATATGTTGACTGATTAAAGACAGATATGGTTTGTTTGTTTTATTTGGTTTATAGCCAAGTCCCAATTTATTGTACACGGCTTGTTGTGACCAAGTACCATATTTAGACACTTGGATCCCAGTTCAAACTTTTCTAACATTTTTTGAGTCACTCGACTTGTCCTTTCAAGTTAGAATTTTCTTTATCAAGTTTTGTAACTTGAGTTGAAGTTCCAACTTGAACTTGGTTAGTCGAGTCACTCAAGTTAACTTGCTCCTTAAGGTGGTCTATTAACTTAAGTAGCAAGTTATTTTGTTTTTTGAATTTTATCAATTTTTTAAGAAAACATTTAACTACTTTAAGTAAGTTTGATTTAGAATAAAAAGTTACCATATTGGGACCTTCGGAAATGGATGCGGATTCGTGGCTTTTCTTGGACTCAATGTCATCTCGGACTCGGTGTCGGTCTCGGACTCGTACTCTTCCTTGGACTTGGAACCTTCATTTCTTGCCATAAGGCAAGATGGCTTGAATGCTTCGGTTCTTCTGCATCAGACTCTTCAGAAGATGACTCGTCCCACATTACTTTGAGGGTCTTCTTTCTTCATATTGATTTTGGATATTCCTCCTTTTGGTTAGGGCATTCCTTTTTGAGATGCCCCTTCTTGTTGCATCCTTAACAAATCATTTTTGATTTATTTTGTGTCTGGTTGATCGGTGTCCTTTTGGTGCTCCCTTTAAACTTCTTCCTTGTTAGTAGTTTTCAGACCATGTTGACCAGCTCCTCTTCACTGGCTGAGTCTAAGTCAGACTCACTTTCTAGTTCAATCTTGGCTCTAGTCTTAGTTTCTTTGCTTGATCCAACATACAAGGTAACACCTTTCTCGACTTGACTCAAGTTAGGCTGTTCATGTAATTCTAATTCACAAAAAAGTTCATCTAATTTAAGAATTGAAAGATCCCTTAAAACTTTGTATGCATCTATTATTGATGCCCACAAAGCATTTCTCGGGAAGGCGTTTATTGCGTACCTTATCGTGTTACGATTCTCCAGGTTGTGTCCGAATAGATGCAATCGAGCGTGTAGTTGCATGGCCGTCTCTCCGGGAAGAATTTTAATATTAAATAAATTATTTAATAACAAATCCCTTTTGTTCACCTTAGATTTGTTGGTTCCTTTGTGCAGCTTTACCAGATGATCCCAGAGTTCTTTTGCATTTTCGTAGGGTATGACTCGATTCAGTTCCTCCATCGTTAGGCCGCATTGAATGGTGTTGATTGCTTTGTAGTTTAGTTGCACCTTGTTGATCATTGGAGGAGTCTAGTCTTTTGGTTCTGACTTCCCATCTACCATCGGGGGAGTGTAACCTTTGAGTATGATAGACCAGAGTTAGATGTCAAATTTGAGGTAGCATTCCATTTTGTTCTACCAATGGCTAAAATTCTCTCCTTTGCACAATGGAGAGCGGACTGTGTTGTATCCTTCTTGGTAGGAGTTTGTGATCTTCGCTATCAAAGAAAAAGGAAAAGAAGATTTTCAAGACTCTCATCTTGGGATAAGTAGTGCGGGATAAAAAGATTAAGAACAAGAAAAATAATTTTTTTAAAAGAAAAGAAAATGTTTTTAAAATTGCTTTGAAAAATGATTAAGTATTTTTAGAGCAACCTTGATCTGATACCAATTGAATGATAGAGAAAGTGCGATAGAGGGGGGGGGGGGTGAATATCGCTTTTTTCAAAAACTCTTTTCTTTTTAACGTTTAAACCAAAGTAGTGTAGCGGAAAATAAAGAACACGATTCGGTTACTTGGGTCGGAACCTAGGCTGACTCCTACTCTAAAATCCGTGATCCTTGATCGCACCATTGGCCAATTCACTAAAATCCTTCTTTCTAAAACCTTTGGATAGAAGCAATTCGTACAATGAAATGTGTAAGATAGTAACAACTTACTATCTTACTTGAAATTAAAGTACAAAGCAAGCAAAATAAAAATATACCTACACTAGATGTAGGATGGAGCTCGATCGATACTTCTTGGATGGAGTAGTAGCTTGCTTGGAGATTACAAGTAGACTTGTTGAACGAACAACTTTGAATAGAGATGAACTCAGAATCGATCACCAACCTCAAACCTTGAGCACCACTTTTATAAGAATCATCAACGTTCGGTCGACCGATCCTTGGGCTCGGTCGACCGAACCCACTCCCTTCCTTCTTCGCTGAGATTCGATCTTCGACATTGATGACATTGAATGGTTCAGTCGACCGATCACCTTGTTCGGTTGACCGAACGATGTCGTTCCCCATTCATTGAGATTCTTCATTAATGCGCTTTTAATGTGATGATCGTTCGGTCGACCGATCAATTTGGCTTCCTTCTTTACTTCTGGTCGATTTATACTATGCCACATCATCAAGGTTCGGTTGACCGATAGATGGATTCGGTCAACCAACCATTCACTTTACAACTCTACTTCGACTGATCTCTGGTCTGAATCAACTTAGTTCGGTCGACCGATCTTGTTGTTCGGCCAACCGATAAACTTCAGTTCCTGCAACACAGTGTTAAAATGAAAGCTCCTGCAAAATAGAGTCAGCATAGTAATATTTGAATAATAGTAAGATACATGAGTAGTAATAGACAGTAACACTATCTTAATCTCAACTTGGAAACCTTCCCAGTTTCTTCAGTTGGATCAACGACCTAGGATTTGTTCCCTTTCGGAACACGACCTCATTATTGCTTCTCCAGTTGCTTACCTCAACCTACCTGCCAAACATGATCCTCCAGACTTGTTTGGACTTTATCGCTTAGCATTGGATTGGTCACCCAGGACTTTCTCTCAATCTTCGATCCTCCAAACCTATCGAGCTTCCCTGTCAAGTGTCAAATCCTCTCGACCCACAAGGTCTTTCCGCCTGGCTTTCACGATTTGCTAAGTCTTTCCTACCTAGTTGCGACTAGGGCTTTCCTGATTGAGTAAATAGTCTGCACACTCAGTCAACTTGTTAGATCATAATCATACTTAACTGTGAACCTTTGACAACATCAAAACTTAGGTTTGATTCTGGTGCAACTTGCACCAACAAGTGCCACTATAATCATTTGCTAACTAGAAGCATAACAAACAATAACAATAATCCACTAACCTGCTTAACTAGGTGTGACCAATAAATTAGGAGTACATATTGTACCTCTAAACTTGCATGAACATATGAATAATAAGCATACAACAAGTCCTGACTAGCTCAAATTGCATGAATAGATCTCGTGGTTAGTTAGAATATATACATAACTACTCACTGTTCACAAGAGAACACTCTACCATAGATGGTCCCATGGGTGGACAGGATGAGATAGCTATCTAGCTCCCCAACCACTGATTACAGGAGAACACTCTATCACAGATGGACCCACAGACAGTTAGGGTATGTAAATAGATGGTCCCATAGGCAGATAAGATAAATAAATAGCCACTATTTGTGGGAGAATATTCTACCACTGATGGTCCTATGGACAAATAATATATCTAAGTATACAAATAAAAAATGATAAGTAAGCAGTAACAATTACATTAAAGAGTGAATTCTGCTAACTACATTGTGGTATGGTCTCACTAACATGTATCAAGTATAACAATGACCGTTGATGACTCTCTCAACCATGAATGGGAGACAATGGTCGACACCGGGTATAACAATGTATTGATAGAAGGGTCTAATGTCACTAGCATTTAAGCATGAGCCTAAATAACAAACAAGGCCTCATAGGATACTTGATATCTTACACTATAGTATAACCTTACTAACGTATAGGCCTGCGCCGAAATAACAAACAAGGATCAGGTAAGATACTTGATATCCTACACTATGCTATAGCCCTACTAACACTCAGGCATAGATAAATATCAAGCGGGTATCTTAGCTCAATATTCCACATTTATGCTATGGTATAGCATCGACATGAGAGCCCGAGCATAAATAGTCATAAATATCGTGGATAATAATAAGACTGCATGAATCTCAAAATAGACTAAAATATAAGATCAAGCAATGAAAGGTCCAACTTAGGAAGTAACATAGGGTGGATATCAAGGTAAAATGTTACACAATGAATATAAATAACAGGATCATGTACTAAGGTCAATGAACTATGAAAGCAAGGGAAGAAAGTACCCACCTTAAATGTAAGTTGTGCTAAATATCCTCATGTCCAAGAGTCTGCTTCAAATCAAATCAAAATTCTGTAACATACAATAAAAATCATACCAATCTACCATAATTTGATTAACTAAACCTAATCCCAATTAAGGTTAGGAAACTCTAATTTAATTAACCTAATCATTCTACATACTCACCAAATTTGTGATGGCTAATGGTGGCTCAGGACTGGAGAGGTTCACGGCCAGAAGATGGTGTACTGTTGCCCACCCTTCCTTCTCCTACTAATCTAATATTTCACATCCACAGAGATAAATTTCCATACCCATTAAAAGAACTGAGCAAAGGAAGAAAAAAGAGGGTTTCGTTACCCAAGCTTCTTCTTCTCTAGCGTCCATCCACAACAGTCAGTGGAACACCTAAGTTAGGTTTAGGACATTGGTGATGGTGCCTATAACAGTAGCAGTAGCGTCCACCCTTTATGATCGTAGGGAGAGGCAGATAGGAATTTTATTCTCCAACATCTTAAGGCTCCAGCGATAGCACTCTGGGATGTCCATAGCTACAGGTAAGGAGAGTGATGATGGACCGTAAATCCTGACACAATCGAAGGGTGATCAACAATGGTTCCTTAAAATGGACACAACCACAGGTAAAAGGATGGCAATGGATCAGAGAAGAGCCAACAAAAGGGAAGATTAGTAGCTTTTGTTAGGATGTATACTAAAAGCCTAGCTTTTGGTATGAACATTTAGTTTGAAATAAGAATCACATTGGTCAAATGCCTGCATTTATGTTAAATGTAGTTGTTCATTTAATTTATATTGTAGATAACATGGTGTGTGGTGTCACACACAGAAGATCATGTTATCAGTTCCTTATAAATTA
>JBBMJZ010227442.1:0-19283 GCA_037833815.1 Zingiber zerumbet
GTCCATACAACAATTATCACATGATTGTCTCTAGGGTTCTAACTAACAGCATTTAGTTCTATATTTTGAATATGAATTGTAGCTTTTCCTCGTAACTTTACTTGAAGGTACTTCACGGCGGCCGACTATTTCCCTCAGTCTCAGACCGAGGTGTCCATAAGCAATTGCCCTTTTCACTCGACTTGAACATAGTTGCGGATTGAGCATCTATTTCCCTAGTTTTGAACTAGCAGCGTCCATCAGTAATTACCCTTTTCAGGTTCAATCTTTCCTGACTCAGATATAATCGCAGATCGAGCATCTATTCCTCTAGTCTCGAACCAATGATGCCCATCAGCAATTGCCTTTTCAGGATCCAATCTCTCTCGACTCGGATATAGTCACGGATCGAACATCTATTCCCTTAGTCTCGGACCTATGACGTCCATCAGCTTTCAAGGTCCAATTTCTCCCAACTCGGACAGTTGTGGATCGAGCATAGTGGCGAATTGAGCATCTAGTTTTGAACCAGTGACGCTCATCATAATTTCCTTTTCAGGATCCATTCTCTCCTGACTTGGACATGGCTGCAGATTGAACTATTCTCTTCTCGACTTCGCAGGCACCAGAGTCGTAAGATTAACCTTACTATTCTCTGCCGACTCTGACATAGTCGTAGATCGAGTTATTCTCTTTTTGACTCAATGGGCACTCGGGAGTCATGAGATCGACTCTATTATTCTCTCCCGACTCATATAGTCGCAACTATTCTCTCTCAGACTCCACGGGTACTCGGGAGTTGTGAGATCAACTTTATTCTCCTCTCTCGACTTGTGTATAGTCGCAGATCAAACTATTCTCTCTCCGACTCCACGAGTACTTGTGAGTCGTGAGATCGAGCCTCCTATTCTCTACTGACTCAAACATAGTCATAGATCGACCTATTTCTCTCCCAACTTGGACATAGTCGCGGATTGAGCTAATCTCTCTCCGACTCCACCGGTACTTGGGAGTCGTGATTTTGAACCTTCTATTTTCTCCCGACTCAGACATAGTCGCAGATCAACCTATTTTTCTCTCGACTTGGATATAGTCGCAGATTAAGCTATTCTCTCTCCGACTCCACGGGAACTTGGGAGTCGTGAGATATGTTGGTGTAGTTTGCACTAAAAATCTTACTAAGGTTTTGATGAATGACAAAGTAAGTTAAGTTAGGTATTATTGTGATCTAACCACTTTACCAAATGTGCAGGAGTTAATCAGATAGGTCAACGGGCTGACCTGATATATGGCGAGAAGTTCAGATAGGTCGAAGGGCCGACCGGATATGTGCAGGAAGTCCAGATAGGTCGACGGGTCGACCGAATATCTGGCAGTCTGACTGAATATCTGGTAAGAAGTCCAGATAGGTCGACGGACTGACCGGATATCTGACAAACTGATAAGTAAAGGTAAGTCACCAGAGGAGAGTGACCAAGTGAGAACGTGTCCCGGTTGAGGGGACAGTAGGTGTTGGTCTAGTTTAAGTCCATTTCGGATCCTTAATATGAGACTTTGACTAGTTCCGGGTCCTGGATGGACAAGAACTAATTACTACTGCTTATTATGGTGCTAATACTTATCTTGTAGGTCATTATTTATTTTATTGGACTAACGTTGTTTTGTAGGACAAAGGAGCAAATTTGCCTTCGATGAACTGTGTCCGAAGGCGTCTTCAAGCAGATGAAGGCGCCTTCGTACTGTTCATAGAAGACGCCTTCCATGACTATGGAAGTTTGACGATTGAAGCAGATAAGGCACAACATTTGTGGGATAAACTTTATCCCATTAGAGGAGCCTTCAATGCCTATCGAAGGCGCCTTCCATGCTCTATTTAAGGTTGCTCACCTAAGGCTTCTACAAGAACTCACATACAAACTTCGACGCATCCGATTGAGCTTCCGATTGCTTCGGCCTACTGCTATGACTTTGCTATGACGCTGTTGCGCCCGATTACTGCCGAGGAACCGACCAACTCCAATCCTAAGCTGACAATCTTCGAAGGTGTTAGGTAACCAACTGTAATTTGTGTATTTAACTATTTGAAATAGGACAAGTGTAGGGTGTTGCACTTGTTCCCTCTTTTTGTGTACTCGATTCTTTTTTCCGGAGGTACCGGAAAAGGTTTTTTTAATGGATTACCGATCGATAGGTTCGCGGGACTTGGGTCTTGGAGTAAGAGTCATCAGCTCTGAACCAAGTAAAACCAAACGCGTGTTCTTTTACTTGCTTTTCTATTTCCGTCTTTTCTTGTAGTTTTCCGCTGCGTATTGAGTTCTTAAAAATGAAAAAGACCAGTTTTTCAAAACCACGTGATTCACCCCCTCCCCCATGTGTGACTCAATCCAACAAAATCAACCTTATTATGACTCTAGCATAGTTATAGATCAAGCTATTCTCTCTTCGACTCCATAGGTACTTTAGAGTCGTGATATTGAGCTTCCTATTCTCTCCCGACTCGGACATAGTCGCGTATCAACCAATTTCTCTTCTGACTGGGATATAGTCATGGATCGAGCTATTCTATCTTCGACTCCATGAGTATTTGGGAGTTCTGAGATCGAGTTTCCTATTTTCTCCCGACTCGGACATAGTCACAAATCAACCTATTTCTCTTTCGGTTCGGACATAATCTCGGATTGAGCTATCTTCTCTCTCAACTCGGACATAGTTGCGGATCGAGCATCTATTCCCCTTGTCTTGGACAAAGGCGTCTCTTGATATTTCCTCCATATTAACTCCTTGTATTCACACCAGGTTCGATCGTATGTGTTGCATTTTAATATGAGTTGTGGCTCTTCCTATCAGCTATACCTAGAGGTATTCTACTTCAGTCATTAGTTTCTCATGGACCTTGACGTCTCAACCGCCACATGGACTGATGTCCCGAACTTCTAAGTTGTTGACACAATACTTGTCCAGTTAGTCGGACTCCCGCTTCCTTCGACTAGATTTGAAAGGAAGCTTGTGATGTGGAAGTAAGTAGGGGCCATGTGGCAGGCCCTTAACTCGGTCAACACAGAAGCCATATGACACAACTCGAGACTTGGTCAACATAAACTCCACGTGACATATCAATTGCCGAGTCGCCGACCTCGCGACTTCTTGAGTAGTCTGACCTGCCGAGACGACTCGATCAGTCGCCGACCTCTCGACTTCCTAAGATCTGTCTAGCTGACTTGATCTAGCAGGGTACCTCACATTTATAAAAGGCCAGATACATGCTTTGCAAAGGAGGGCTCTCTCTCGCTAACTCAATCTCTCTCACTTACATTGTCCCCCTTTTTATCGAAACATCGTGATGACTTAGGCATCGGAGTGGTTTCGCCTGGGCAACTCTTGACGAGCTCTTTGATTTTGTTGCAAGAATCGTCGCGCTATGGGAAGCAATCTAGGAGAAGACTTCAACGTCATCGTTCTTTGTGTCTGGTCGACTTTTGCCAATGCGCCTTTATTCTTTTTCTCCTACCTTCCTCCTAACAAGAGACCTTTCAATGTAATGTTTTTAAGTTCTTGTCACCTACAAAGCCAACAATGATAAGCTTCCTCTTCTTTTTTCTTCACGTCTCATAGAAGAGTTTGATTACATGTACTTGATTTATATATCCATATTCATGTAACGACATGGTACAGGAGGGTAACTAATGAGCGAGTATCAAACTTTACATATGGGTTTTGACCAAAGGGGTTAGCCATGATGTGAAAAGGGTATCTAAAACCTCTTTTTTTACGTTCCTTGCAAAACTGCACTCTTTATCTTTTTTTGACCCTTTTCTAAAGGGTATAATTGGACGCTAAGTTCACCAAACAACCTACTTACCTCAACACGCCAAAAGAAACGTGAACACACCTACTTCAAGGTACCATGTTCCACGATTACTCTCTTCTTATTTTGTTTCTGCACTACTTACGATCATCAAATCCGTCAACTCAATAGATTTTACATTAACAAAAGTCCAATACTTGTTAATGATGAAAACTTGAACCACAATTGTCACATATCTCTTGCTAAAACACTACAGTCGGCCATTGACAATCCAATATAAAAGTACAATTAAAGGAAAGCTAAAGGGAAGCTTACCTCCTAAATTTCCTATTGAAGATGATTCTTGTTACTGAGGCAACCCAACCTCGTTGTATTCTCTTTATAACTAAGTTTGTCACAACTACCAATCAACACCAATCTTACAGAGGACAGGAATGTAGGATTTTTGATGTCCTTGACATGCTCATGGGAAGAAGAGTGTTCATTTGTTGTTTGCATGGGAGGATGAGGTTTGCTGCACTGATCTGAGAAAGAGAAGGAAATCCTGGTGCCACAAGCTTGCCTCTGATGCTGCTTGCAACCTAGCGGAGGAGAAGATTACACAGCAAGGAAGAATCTTAAGGCTCCTAGAGCAGATCAAGGTAGAGGGAGGAGGAACGGTTCATTGTCAAATTCCATCTTCTTCATGATCACATCCATCGCCAAAATTTCAAATCGAGGGGCATCACTACTGCTGTTTTTTCAAATCATTAGCAACTTATCAAATCAGAAAGGAAAAATTAGATCACCAAAGAGTTTTCCAAATTGGGAATGAGATGACCAAATTTTATTCCAAATCAAAGAGTAAAGTGGCACCGGCAGGATTCCATCTAGGCGCTGGGAAGAACTCACACACAGGGCCTCATGCTCAAGCAGGGAGAAGAAGAGAAAGGGAAAATAATCTATTCTATCTAATCTCCTACTATAACTGAACTTAGTCTAATTTGAGTCTAATTTGGTTTGACTGAATTACTCGGTCCTCCTAAATTAATCCAATTCAGCCCTTATTCAAAGCCCATTCGATCCCAAACACAAGAACCTAATTTCTGCACTATGAATTCAATTACGAACTCAAATTGCAAAAAATGTGTCAAATTTAAACTAAATTGTAACAATTTCAACTATACCTAGCTTTGTTTAATTGAAAATCACATTATTACAGTTATAAACCAATGGAAAAAGTTGTGTAGAGAAACAAGGATAAAATTTTTATGAGAAAATAATGAGTTATGTCTTGTTCAAAGATGTTTCCATTTCACTTATCATGTTAGTGCTTGCTCATGCATATAGTACTCAGGCAAATCTGCATTCATCAATTTCTTCAAACATGTATTTGACTTCACATGTCACTTTGTGAATTGCACATTGCTGTTCTAGCTACAGAATCAAATTTATATGATGGTCTGTTTCCATTCTTTGGTAAACCTTTATTTTCACTTTGTCTCTTTGTTTTTTGAAAGATTATGCTGCTTAAAATTTAAAATCTTTGCATTCTTTCTTCCTTACAGACAACTGTGAAAGATTATAGTTATATTGTCTATTACCTGTGTATAGTTATTTTCTTGTGCACTTGTTAATTTCTTTCAGGGTTGAGACCCTTCTCTTCAAACTGGAGATTTTGGATCATAAAGCAAGAGAAAGAGCAGGGATTATAACACCCACGTTTAGTTCTCCTGTTCCTGTTTATTTACAGCTTGATGCTGCAGCTGAGGTCAATGACTGCTAATTTTTTGTTCACTATGATTTGCAGATTAGGTTATTTAAATATTTCAGTATCCATTCACTCAGTTACTTTGTTGATGACCTTGATGAAATTTTAACTTAATGCTTCAGTGAGTTTTTCACTTGGAACTCCTAAAATGCTTCTATCATTTTCAATTACCGTGTAGGCACACGTGTTCACTTTATGAACACTGAGCTGGAGGGTTTTTAATGCTGCACTTGAATATGGGATGTCAATGAGATAGATATTTTACAGATATCCATGATTATCTGACCTGTTATATCAGTTTTTGAGTACATGGGTTCATGATATGGGCTAGGTACATGTGCAAAATAGATAGTTGTGACAGGTGAGGATGTATAAGGGTATAGTGATGATAATGGGTCACATACCATGAAAATTTCCATGCCCATTACCTGGTAATCACATAACCAAGGTTATGGGGAATAAAACGTAATTTGATGTTATTTGGTTCAACTAATGCAATAAAAACTTATTTGTTTGGAGGTTTTAATGTATAATCTAGTTTAATATTTTACTGTATTACTCTTCGTTACAAAACTAAATATTATTATTATTATTTTTTGAACTTTACGTTTTTTTTTGTGTTTTTGAACATTACGTTTTTTTTACTTTACATTTTTTTCCTCTTTTTGAACATTATGTTTTTTCTCTCTTTTTTTATTTAACTTTACATTTTTTTCTTTTTTTTTACTTTACGTTTTTTTTTCTCTTTTTTTTAATTTTGTTTTGAACTTTTTTACATTTTTTTAGTTATATATATATATATATATATTATATATATATATATAATATTTTCAAAAATACAAATTTATTTTAAAATAAAATATCACATATTTTTATTTTTTATTTATTTTTTATAATTTAAAATGAAATTTTTGTTATAAAAATTTTAGGGGTATTTTTGTCCCAAAGTATAAATATCGAAGGATATTTTTGGTCAAAAAATTTCGTAAATCCCGGAATCAAGAAAAACCTCACTTTTCTGAGGTTTTCCGATTCCGGGTTGCATGTTCCTTTTGTTGACGTGTCAGGCATGAATCATTACTTTGGAATCGTTGATTACCTAAACCAAAAAAGGTTTTTGTTGATAACCTTGGATGGATAACTATGGTTATCAAGGATAACCCCCAACCAAATGCACCCATAAAGTCATAGAGGTCCATTTTGGAGTATGTGTGGACCTTGATGAATTATGACTAATGGTATACCATCTTGGAACAGATGAGATTATGATATCTCTGTAAATCCCATATCAGAAGCTAAAAGTGGTAAACATTTAAGTCTACTAGAGGTTACATGCTTAAAAATACATTTCCCAAGTTATTGGATTCATAAGCTGATCAAAACACATATCTTGATGAACTATCTACCTTGTTCTTTTGATATTATCAGCCATTTACTAATGTGGAACATAGAAAACCTTATTGCAATGAATATTAACACAAATTTGGTGTATCCCATGCTTAATCAATTTATGTTTAAAAAAAGTTATTTTCTAACTACAAGATTTTCTCGATTACCATATGGAAGTAAACTTTTTTTTGGGTATTTTCTGCTAGCCTCAATCTGTATTGTTCTTTAAATGCGCTGAATCTCCCATCTGAATAAAATGTCTATTATTTTCCTTTAAACATCATGAAAAGCTTGGTGGTTACTAATAGTTGTGGTCATTGCAGGCTTTTAATTCTCCATCTGTGCAGCCTGCAGTTTTGCAATTACTATATAATTATTGGAAAGAAAAGGTATACTTCTCACTGCATCAGCAACATACGATTTATATATATATACGAATCAGCAATTTAATGTATTTTCTGTTGATACTTGTCTAATTATAGTCTCACACAATGTATGAATTCATTAACTGTGTTTCATGTGCATTTGGAATATCACTCCTTGTCTCTAATTCCAGAAACATAAACCTTAATTCTTATGATTTTCTATATTTATTTTAACAGCGAGAAAGGTGGCAAAAACCTATTCTACGCAGGTTGCAGGTTAGCACTTCCTGTTAGATTGGTGGAATATTTTTCTCTTTTGATGAATTTTGCATGCTGATGTCCAAAATAACACAATTTAGGTTAATCTCAAAACAATATATGTCTAAGAATTAGGAGTTGGCATTGTATTCAAAGAAATGCTTCTAATTGAAGTATAGAAAAACTTGCTTTCATTTTGGAGTGAACTCGTGTACAATTTTTGATGGTTCACTTGTTCGAAGATAGAAATATCTATTACTCCACAACAACTAGCAGATGTTTTATGTTCCTGTTATGTATAATAGGACTGCATGGATCCAGTGACTTTCTACGTTTAAGGACATTGCTAGTCAAAATAAAAGCAAGCACCTCTCTTTGCTGTTTCAATACCAATTTCTTGTACTCAATACATTTTCTTGTTTATAAAAATCAAATTATTCATGAAAGTAAATGAACACTCGTAATACAAGATAAGAGCTTCTTTTCTTTATTCTATGTATAAAGTACAGCAGTTACACAACAAGTTGACATCCCACGTTTTCCAATGAAACATATCATTACATCAAGGTCAGTACTGTTCGAAACAACTGCTAGGCACAATGATGAAAGAAACACATCAGTACATCACTGCTTGTATCACCTATAGGATTGTGCACATCCTTATGTATTTAAATTTCCAGCTCTACCTGCGTTGTCTTCCTGTACTGGAATGTGGCATCACCTAATTTTCTAGTAATGCGAATGCAAGATTGCTATCGTGCTTATCTAATTTTGAGTTATTATAAGGATAATTACTGGTTTATTACAATATTCCTGATCAAACTACAATAGATCTATGGAACTAAGTTATTTTTATTCTGACTCATGAAATAATTTATTTTCTTTCTTATTTTCTATAAAACTTTCTGTTTAATTTTTAGTAAATCATCTCAAATGTTATTTAGAAAAATATTTCTAGTTAAATAAGGAGGGAGTGATTTGGACCAATCGGGGTGGACTAAATTTGGTGAAGAAGACTGAAGTGGAGAAAAGTGGAGCTGAGCAGGATTGCTGATTTGTGAAGAGCAATTCGTTCCAGAGTCTCCTCTTTTGAAGCTACTGTAGTAGCTAATCAACGAATTCTCGCAATCTTGAACTTGGTCTCTTTTTATAAGTCCATTGAAAGTAGGATGAGTGGCTTTCCTTGTGGAGCAAGTATATTAGTTTCTTTGACATACGTAATCCTTGTTTATCAATCTAATTACTCACCTAGGAAATGTGTCATCATCCTATTGGTTGAGTAATTGTACCATATCAATTCCAAGGTGGACGTTTTGATGTAATTTTATTTATTATTCTTAGAGGTGTCCAATGTGCCAATTGGGTTGGGTTCCCCATGGCCTAGTCTAGCTCGGCCTTGTATGAAATTGGTTGTGCTTGGCATGACTCATCTTTGGATGGTTTTTGCCGAGTCCAGATCTCTTGGTCCACATTTTTGTGGACTAGGGGATGGACCACATGGAATTGTGGTCGAATCGTGGTCGCGATCCGGCCGCAATTGATTGCGATCTCTTCCTAGGTTCTCACCGTCTCCTCTAGGTTATAGTTTGGGTCGGGGCGGGTAGCCGGAGGAGGTCGCTGGTGGTGGGCAAGTGACCAGATTATTGGGCGCTGAGCGGGGGTGGCCTCCGACCACCCACCCCGACCCAAACTATAATTTGAAGGGGACAGTGCACCTACGAAGAGATCGCAATCAATTGCGGTCAGATCGTGGTCATGATCCGACCATAATTCCATGTGGTCCATCCCTGGTCCAAAAAAATATGGACCAGGAGATCTAATCTCATTTTTACCATGCCTATCATATCATCATTAACCAATTCTGACACTTGCATGACCCGTTTCAAATTTTAATCCGATTTTAATCTTTTTAAACTAATATTAAAATTTATCTATTAATATTAAATATAGTTAAAAAATTAATAATATTATTTTTAATAATATTTTTGATTAATTATTTCAAGAATTCTAAAAATATTAATAAAAAATTTAAATATTTAAAAAGTCCAATTGATCCTGGCGGGCCTAGGCCACCTACTGGCCATGACCCACTGCCATTGACACCATTAATTATTCTTCTTGTGAACTTATTCATGAGGATAAATGCTTTCACTGTTTCTAGGGTAGTATGCTAATTAACGTTCTCATTGTTTTAGCTTATTTGGAACTCATTGCTTTCTCATACTAGGGTACAATGCTAAGTTTGCTTTCTCAACATTCTAGATTGTCTTGAACTTGTTACTTTTATATTCTAATGTTTTTGAGATAAACCAACATTTTGTTTCCTAATTTTTCATTTCATTAGCAAATTTGTGGATAGTAGTTTGGTCTCTTTGGTGATTGACTTCCTTGGTCTGCTTTTAGATCTTTGACACAACTAAACTTGTCAAATGATTCCTTTTTATATCATTGTTTCTTAGTATATCTAGAACCCTATGGATTTCACATCCTAAACTGGACCTGTTGATGCTTGTGTAGCCTCCTCCCCCAATTAATGATACAAATCCGTTCAATGTGTTCAGACCCAGGGAAAAGGCACATCGTCTTCACCCAAGAAGGGTAAGTCTGATACCAAGGTGCATACTTTAGTGGATGTTTACTTTCAAACATGTCAAGAGGATTGACACATCATTTAAGTTGGCGATTATTTTCTTGAACTAATGAATTCTTTCTTCTCAGATGCAGAGGAGGGAAAATAATGTCCAATCCTTTGAAAAACTGCATCAAGTAAATCTGTTAGCTCATCTAAAGTGTACCTTTCAATCATTTTCTACAATTAAGGCATGACTAGTGATATCTATCCAGTCTTGCATGCCATCCTAATGCTCCTAAATAGCCTTTTGATTTGAATACTCATTTCAAGCAACCTTAAGTCACACATTTTTGTTTTGTAAGCCATGCTCTTTGCAATCCATAATGCCAATTTGAGGTTCCTTAAAAATGCACGTGAGTGAAGCAACACTAGTAATCCCTCCTAGATATGAGTCAGATTTTGTGTATACTTCTGCAACATAAATTCATGGAAGACATTATGAATTCATTTACAGAACGTGGAAATGCAGGCCAGCAGGCCACTAGATAAACCGTCTCCAGAAACTCTTTCAACAAATAAATCTAACAGTCAGCTTTTCTGAGATTGAATTTCCCTAATCGCTTGGTAGAGGACGGAAGACATCATATTCAACAGAGAATTCTAATGCATGGTTTCTTTGATCTGTAAAATTCTTCTGGCAACTTTGGGCAACTAATCATCTCTATCCAACCATCTGCACTAACTCTGGGTAGCTTGAACTGATTGAGGACCTAACATTTCCATTTTGCCAATTTCATCCCAAAGCATAAGAGGTCAGCAAGCTATCCTCTATTATGTCTCCAATAGTGTCATCTGAATTGGTGAGTGATAAATTATTATTATATACAAACTCCACTAAATACAACAACTTCTTCCACCACCACCAAAATCCACAAGAATAGGTTCTCAATCGTCTGAATAGTCTTCTAATTGACTGATTTCTATGGGTTGAAGGCAACACTGAATCTAGGATTTGTACCAAACCCTATAGCCAACTATTCAAAACATGAAATGGATGAAGTGCATGTGAAAATGATAAGGGAAATATTGTAGGGTTTGATGACCTCAATAGAAAGTCTTTACTAGTTGATCAGTGGATCAATTTTGCTGATGAGAAAAGATGAGTCAGCTTGGTCCGGCGATCGACCACAACTCAAGTTGAATTATACCCTTTTTTTGGTAATTCATCCATCTCTTGCGATCTGGCTAATCTTGGAGGTTAGCCCCACGGAAGTTTACCACCGGTCACCATAGTAAATCGGGAAGTACTGATGAGAGTCTTGGCGAACAACCCACAGTTTTTCAAACTCCCCAGGTATAATGTGTTCCGGGTGAGATTCGAACACTTGTTGCCTAGGGAGTCCGTCCCACCTCTTACTATCGCACCAAAGCCCCAAGGGCAATTGTATCCTTTTTTATTAGTAAAGTGCATCATGTTATGCTGACACATTAGGCATTACTCTATAAAATTAGCAATCTCTCTCATGTTATGCCTCAACATGATCCATTGAGATTGTTTGCATATACTGTTTAAATGCACACTATTAAATGTGAACGAGATGCTTACATCATAAGTCCATCCTTAACAAGGTGAAACTCCTGAATATCCAACTTGTCTTTGAACCTTAGAATATCGTAAACATTATGAGAGATTCTAGTTTTGAACCTTGGCATACCCTTTAGCAATTATCTAGAAGTAGTTGTTCTCTATCTAGCATCCTCTCGTTGAGACTAAGCCATAAATAAAGTCAAAATGTTGAATAGAGTTTGCTCAACCTCAACTAAATCCAGTTCGAAACTAACGAGCTGACTTAGTGACTACTACTTTGATGTGTGCCACCATTCATCTTGATATCCTACTCAGTCTACAATGATATTTTCCGAATGGTAGCTAATGGGCAGTTGTAATCCTCCAAGAGCTCAATGCCCTTCTCTAATTCATTATTAACTTTTCTAAGTGACGATATACTTTAACCTTTTCTGGTCAGTGAACTTCAAGGTGAATTTGAGATATTGACCCTAGATCTTTTATAGCAAGGTCAATGATCGCAAACCCTAGATTATGAATAGAGTATTCTACTCATTACTTCTTGAGTTGGCTAGAAGCATAGGCAGTTCACTCTCATGCTACATCACTTCTACCTTCAACCCTTTGATTGACATATTCATGCAAAGGATGAAAGCACTTGCCCTTGGGACTTACTCTTGCATGCCACACATAAATTATGATAATAACCATATATGTTTATTTTATATTTGTTGCCTCATCCCTAACCAATCCGCATGAGAAGCAGAGTTAGGATGAGGAAAAATAATTCCCTCCCACAACCCATCCTGCCCTGCCCCCACCACATTGGCATCCCAACTTCCATCATCCATCTATACTGGAATCAATCACTAGATCACCACTAGCATTGGGTCTAACGTGGAACGATGACTAATTAAATGAAATTACTCTTGTGACCAACCTAGACTAGTTGACTTGCTTAAATTGACCAATTTACCAAGCTCTAACTAGTTCGACCTTAATTTGAACACATTAGTTTCAATTTAAACCTGGCTTGAGCTCAAAATCCACCTAACCTAGATTAACCCAAATCTAACTCATTATGCCATCTAGGGGTAATCGCGGATCGGGTTGGTTCAGTTATGGGGGTAAAAAACTATCCGACCCTACTAGATCATATAATGCAATATCAGAACCTACATTCAGCCCTATATCCAGCGGTTCTTATGTATCAGATATCCGACGGGTTGTCAGTTATTTGGATATCCGACCCTATATCCAATGAAATATAAAATATAAATATAAATACAACAAAAAAATAAAATATTTTAAAATGATAATAGACATTACGCGTTACACATTGTAGCAGCTAATCAACATTAGCCACTACAACGTGTAGCAGCTTATCGGTAGTAGCTGCTACAACGTGTAACAACTTATTGACAGTAGTTGCTATAAGTAGGGGTGATCGCGGATTGGGTTGGTTTGGTTATTGGAATAAAAAACTATCCGGCCCTACTAGATCATATAATGCAATATCAGGACCCTACATCCGACACTATGTCTGGCGGATTTTTTTTTTTTTCGGTTTGGGTTGGTATTAGCAGGTTGGTCGGTTTGGTGGATTGACTGCTCACCCCTAACGCCATCACACCAACCACAATACACTTTAAGATCCCAAATTAGTAAAAATTTCATATTATACATAAGATTAAATTAAATAAAAATATAGGTATAGTGTACCATGCTAGGGAATGTGAATAACAATTACCATTTTAAATTCGTACCTAATCTACCAATGATATGAGATCCCTAAGGACTTAAGTCAAGAGTCCATGTAATAAACGAGCACCATAATCATGAGTGAACTATGTTGTGTTTAGCTAAGTTAAATTCAGCAAGGGCTTTCTTCAATTTACTAAGCATATTGTTCTTTTATATGTATAGATACATAAGGGAGATGACAGTAAAAGTTTGTTTACACCACAAAATTTTACTAACTAGTATATGCAATGTAACTATTGAAACATGATAATTTGGGTAATACACCAAGACATGTTAATTGATATATGTATGTATTGGTAACATTAATATAAACACACTGGAATAGCACCAAATTTAGTAGATAGACATGAAGGAAAGCTACTATGACATGATGGTCAAATCAATTTGTTAGGGATGAATTAGACATCTGTCAAACTTCATCAATTTTAATGGTTCGCTGAGGTTGAGAAAAGACAGCAATTGAAAAGTTTTCCTTTATTATATTTTAATTTTTTTTACCACTAATCATTGTACTTTTTGTTCTCTATGATTGTAGTGATCATACATTGGATCTATTCATCCATGGTAACCAATTTTATCACCTGCAAGATATCTTTGCAAAATTCAGAGTCTAGCATTTTATTTGTGGCTTGTGGAGTATAGATTAATAATAGTTATTAATTAGGCCCGTATACTCATAGTTATCAGAACCAGACCTAAAATTGAATCAGAAAAGTTTTGGTCACTGGTTCACTGTGGTCAATTGGCCTAATTGCATTGGAAAAGTTTTAGGTGGCTGGTTCACTAGATTGAGTGGCTTAATTGGTTTAATTGAATATCGAACAAGAAATCGACTGTCAACCTAACTAATATAAAATATCTTATTTCTAGAATAAAATAAATATTGACAGAAAAACTAAAAATGTAACTATATCTATATAAAAAAGATCATGACTAACAATTAGATATAAAAATTCAAGAACCGATACTGGTGAAGACAACTTGATAGAGGAATCACTAGTACGACCCTCACTACTCAGCATAAACGACTGTGCAAGAGAGGTTGAGGGAATAACAGAGAATGTCATGTTGGGTTTAAAAATTAAGGTTTTGGAGCTACTAACAAATTTGGCCTGTGTTTGATCAATCTAGTGGACTGAACTAGTTTTTAACTGGTTTGATTGCTTGTCTAATCCAATTAACCAAGCAGAACGAATATGGACTGGGCCCAGGTTTTTCTAGTCAGACTGGCTGATCTTGTTTGTCTGGGTTTAATAACATTGCTTTTAATGATTGAACCCCTTTTCAAATTTTCAACAGTGACAGCATAAAAGGATTAAATCTAGTTGTAGTTGTAAGCTATGTTATTCAGATTCAAATACGAGTGTGGACGCAAGTGTTCAAAATGGAAATTTTTATAAATGTTTATGTGATCAATAGGGAACGTAAGGTGTTTCTTGCAGTGTTGGTCTCCAGGTGAGTGATGAACATGGGTTTGGAGGGGACAGATGGAGTCCCCTATATAGGTTATAGGTGAAAAATCACTGTCCAATACCGTGTAGCTAACTCATCTGTGGCACTGCTGTTGACTATTTACTAATAAGTCAAGAAAAGGCGGTTCAGTCTATTTTTTAATGTTATTGCCCTTTCAAATTTATTTCTTCAGGTTAGACGTAGCTTGAACCATGCTAAGAGAGTAGTGGGAGCTCTGATTCAGGTATCTGTTTGCAAGTTCAGTGTCTTTGCTGATTCATTAATTTGTTTTTAGTTACATTAAATTGTGATTTTGAGCATACATGTACATGCAGAGGGAAGAGAAGAAGCATGATCTCATTGAGTGCGAAATCAACCTTCAACGTCTCCAGCTGAAATACAAGGTACATGCATTTATGCTGCCTGATTTCTTGCTACTGTACCCTTAATTGGTTGATCGCACAACTTATTCCAATGTTTTTTGGATGGCAAACTCATGACATCAAAATGACGTCAGCCTGAAATCTTTGTATGAGAAACTTGAGACATTAATCCTAGCATTACAGTTGAAATGATACAATAGGCTAGGAACAATTGAAATTGAGCAATTGCAATGGGAATCATCAAAATGAAAAAAAAGAAGAAAAGATTATTTGTGATTTATTACTATATTAGCTACTTCTTTACTTCCGATGTTCTATAAAATTGAATGTCCAATAACATGAGGCTATTTTTAGCATGAGGCAAAGCTTATTGAAGAACGAATAATGTTGTCAGTCTTGCAACAAGGTTCATGCAAGTTTGCATCAAGTGGAGATGATTATAGTTATTCAGATGATACAGAGAATGACAACCCACATGCTGGTCCTGCCTATTTCCATTGTAAAAAAGTGGGCTCCAAGCATTTAATGGTCCCCAGTGCCCAAATAAAGCCGGAGTTAAAGATAAGACATGTATCAAACAGATGGCTGCAGATGCAGGTATCCTTTCTTTTGCGATATATTTCGATTAACTTGTGGGCTTACCCAAATATGTTGTCTAAGTCTCATTCTTAATTAAATTATGATGGTCTAGCTCAAAGTCCTTGTAGTCCCTTGAGAATCTCAGATTTGGTGGTGGAAAAGTAAAAAATATTCCCATAAAACTCAGAATAATTTATGCTGATGCAGGATCACGATGAACCTATGCTGTTGTTCACTAGACCTCTGGATCCAACCAGGCTTGCAGCTGTAGGCATAAAGCTTCCGCTTTGTCCTCTTTTAGAGGATGGCTTGATTGTACCAGCTTTTTGCTTCCGCAGCAGGGTTGGACGTGGAGGACGGATTATTTTTGACCGTTGCAATCCCATTTTATGAACTCCTCTTTCCTAAGAGCTACAGTTGATGACTATAACTTCTCGTATGCCATATCCGAAGGTCCTAAGCTAGTGTCATTTCACTTTGGTTGCATGATGTATTGTGAAAATCAATGGGCTATGATCAATTAATCAAGATTAGTCCGTAGAAGGGTCTTAAATCATGTTATCTCGAGCTTGCTGGTTAGAATGGTCATTTGAGCCAGCAAGTACAGAAGATTCTTCATGAATTGACGTAGTGCTGTACACGTTAAGTTCGTTGATCATTTTTCATTGGGTGTTAGTGATACTCTTGTTGCTCATGTATGATTGTTTCCGGCATAGGTGAGCCTGTTAGGCAAGTATAAGTCTAAATATTTGCTCCTTCAGTGAGTCTGAATATTCAATCTGGTTGTTAGTAGACTTGACCAGGAGTCAGGTCTGGTTCGGATCTGGCCCGAATATGTACTCGGGTTAATGGTAACCACGAGCTGGTTACAAATCTAGCTCATTTTTAACTAGTTCGAATATTCTTTTTTGATTATGTCGACTGTTTAAAGTTTTTTATTTTTTATTTTTTATTATTTGACATTTTTTTGATAATGATTATGATTAATTGATTGTTTTTTAAAATTTTATAAATAGGTTGTTTATTTTATTATTATTATTATTTTTATTATTTTTGAATTTTGAAATTTAGTTAGTTTTCAATTTTGATTCTTTAAATTCTAATGGAAGGAAGTTCATGAACTTTGAAGGAAAAAGAAATAATTACTCAGAATGTGGATCTTTAATTTGTTGAAGATGAACTAAAGTAATTTTTGATAGTCGAAATTAAGAAAGTATTGAAACTTCTAGGTTTTGGATACTTTATTTTATTAAATGTTTTATGAAAATTACTCTTTCGTTTAGAAAAATTTGTGCAAAATATAAATGTTGTAAAGTCTTTTATAAATTTCAAACATATAGAAACAAAGCACTTGATTGAATTTGGAGTTGAATGTTCGTAATTTTAATTTTACTGATTAGTGAAGGTATTAATTCAAAGTTATTTAAATATTAGTATTAGATTAAAAAAATCATTAATTAGATTTATTTTTTTAAAAATATTTTCTTTTAATTATAAATTTAAATACAATTTGAAGATTTTATTACCAATCATTTAATTCATCTACTAAATATGTTCTTCCAACTACAATCATAGAATTAAAAAACTAATGAGAAGAATTTTTTTATAACTTTTGGATTAATATGGTTGTGAGCTACACTTATTCATTATATGATTGTGATTTGTCATTCGATTAATAACTTTTGAACGATTCAAAAATGTTTATTAGTATATTGAATCTTTGATGATGCATGCTGCTCATAATATATTTTAATTATTATATTTAATTTTAAAAGAATATAGATTAATTTTTAAAATATTTTTAATATTATTTTATAATGTTAGATCTAATACTACAAGTATTAATGAATTTAAATTTATATGTTAACTTGTTATTGATGGTGTATTTTGTTATATTCATTGTGTATGTTATATTTTAAATTTATTCGTTGAAGACATACTAAAATTTTTAGAAAATCAAATTAAATCAATTAAAATTATTGTTTCTTATTTGTGGTTATATCTTATTATAATGAAATAATAAAGTAGATTTATAAAATTAATAGAATGAGATTAAAACTTTTTTATATGATATACTAACACGTTATAATTAAAGTATAAATTATTACAAGATTTATTTTAATATATCAATGCATATTGATTTTTACATCAATGGAATATATATAGTAATATTTGTGAAATTCTAAAAATATTTAATGATGTAGCTCAATAAATTATCTTGTGTTTATTATCCTATTTCTGATTTACTTATAATAAATTTTCATAACATAATTTTAATTTTAAATGAATATATTACAAATAAATTTTAAACTCATTCATGTTAGCAATGAAGGCAAAATAGAAAAATATTTGTTTATCATATTCTTGATATTTATTTAGTTATATTTGTTTTATATCCTAAACTTAAAGTAAATTAGATGTTTTACATGAAATGTTAGTTATGTATTATGTTGCTATAATTCCATTTGAAGATTATTATGTTGAAACGGGTGACATCGCTAGAGGAGGAGGTGAATAACGATTCGCTCCAATTTCCATTTTTCGTGCTTGTCTATAAAATAATGCGCAGTAGAAATAAACTCAAGAAACAAAACAACACAAATACAACAAATCATTTTTATGTAGAACTCTCAATTCCTATTTCATGACTTAGCGTTCTAGCTGTATCACGACTATACTTTTTTTTCTCAAACACCTTTCAGAGGCAGAAAACCTCTTACAAACATGTTCTATAAACACATACAAATATAAAAATGAAAATAAAATTCAATATAAATAATAATTTACACAAGTTGTAGCAATAATTTACCTAAGTGATCTTTGATTTACTTGCTGTTAATTGCTTTAGATAGATTTTTGAAGGTTGTTTGTCACCATCAGTCAATTGTTCTTCTAGATTTCAAATGTTGCACCTGCAAAATAACTTTTCTAACGAAGCCTTATCCACAATAGTTGACTATTGTACCTTATTAGTCGAATGTTGGATCAACAATCAAGTTCTTAAATCGACTCGAAAATTCTCTAGTTGCTCTAATAGTGTCATTAGTTGATTGCTCATACTCAACAATCATTTGATATATCACAAACTAATGGTGCTGCAGAAGCAGTTCGGGCTACTAGAAGGGAGGGGTGAATAATATATTTGCAATTAAAAATACTATATCTCTCTCTTTTTTTAAGGTTCATGGGTTGTGTTCCTTGCAGGAATCCTCCCCACGCTTGTGGTGGTTGCCATGACCAAACAAATAAAAAAAACTCAAAATAAAATGAAAAAGAACTTGGGTTGCCTCACAAGAAGCATTTGTTTTCTGTCAAAAGCTTAACCCTTATCAGTTTTGTTGGATTTTTCGGGCCGCGAAAACCGCTTTTCGCATCGCGGAAACCCCGAATCACCCAAAGCCGTAGATCCGTGCAAGGAAA
>JBBMJZ010227540.1:0-19283 GCA_037833815.1 Zingiber zerumbet
GTACCAACATGTTGGAATTCAACATACCAATTATTACAAGATTCATTTCAATATAAAGAATTATTATGTTCATTTTTGCACAAAATACTAATACTATTATATATTTAATTTCACAATAATGGAATATTTGTATTAGTATTTGAGAAATTTTAAAAGTATTTAATGATGCAATCGAACAACTTTCCAGTGTTTATTATCCCACTGCTCAATTAGTTTTAGAAATTTTATCTAATATGGTAGTTTTAAATAAACATTTTAATAATAAATCTTTATTTTCTTGCATATTTGCACTGAAAACTAACTGGGAAAAATATTTTTATTTTATTTCTGAAATTTATTTAATTGCATTTGCTTTAAATCTTAGATTTAATTTAGAAGTTTTACGAGAAATGTTAATTTTATATTATGATGCTTTAATTCCAATTAAAGATTTTTCTTCTCCTGATCCAGTTAATATTATATGTAATATTAGAATTTATTTATATGATATTTATAATCAATATTATGCAAAATATGAACACAAACTAATATTTCTGAAATACAACAAACTACTAGTAGTAATTTAAAACTTACAAAAGTATAATTGTTTATTAAAAGAGCGGATGAAACATCCACGAGGATCCTCAAGTTCCACAAAAGAATTTAAAAATTATTTTACGACTTCTTTTAATTTTAATGAAGTAGATAGTGAAAATTTCGATATCTTAAAGTGGTGGTTACATAAGGCTCAAAGCTTTCCTGTCCTCTCCATGATTGTCAAAGAAATTTTAGCTTGTCCAGTGTCAATTGTTGGTGGAGCAGACATTCAGTGCCGACGACAACATATTAGATGAACGACGATCAACTTTGTCTCATGACTCATTGGAAGTCCGAGCATTTCTCGACGATTGGACCAAATCTGATAAAAGAATCCAAGGAATGCAATTTTCAGATGACGAAGTTGAAGATTTTGATACCGAAGAAACGAATACAACAAGAACGAGAAATGGAAGTGAGTAACAACACCACTTTCAAATGTAAAAAGGTGAAAATGTAAAAAAACTACGTGGGCTTTGATTCCCCTATATTCTTAGGGGATACATAAACAACTTAAATGAGTGCAAGCCCCTTTTTTAAATAAATTTTAAATTTTAAATTTTTTAATATAATAATCTTGAACCTTAGCGAACTGTGATGAACCGTGAACCGAACCATGAGCCATTAGTTTCGAACCGTGACCCATAACCATCTTGGGTGGTTAAGGTTAAGGGTTGACCTGCTAGGAACCATCAAACTGGCAGTTCTGAATCATGACCCGTAACCGTCTTGGCCGGTTAAGGTTAAGGATAGACCTGCCAGGAACCGGCAAACTGGTGGTTCCAAACCATCGAACCGTCGGTATCGAACCGTGGTCAAGTCTACTAGCAGTGATGCATCATAATACTTGTGGCAGGGTCTCACATGGAACATTATCATCTCAAGTCCAATGATGGTTTCAATCTTGTTAATTCATGCTAACTCTTGTTAGCCTTTGAGTTGGTGGGGTGTCCACTTTTGTCTTTTTCTTCTATTGTAGACCATCAACTTTTGCTGCCTGTCCTAATTCTACACATCTCTAGATGTTCTGCTTGCGAATTATTCATATGATTGCTATCTTCTCTCCAAGCACCATTGAAACCTGTTAAAGAACTTCACAAAGTAACTAGAGCTATACAGTGTTCTGACCACTATCATCCCTGCTTCCTGAGCATCCATAAAACCTATTTCAATTATTTCAAAAATTTCTAGATTCAAAATGTTCGCTACACTTCCCAATGGTGGTTTTCTTTATTTACCTTTGAGAATTGTTCTGCTTCCTCTTCACTAGCTAAAAGATCTCCACGATTATGGATTTTTGCACAATCTGCATGAAGCCACTGGACTGTAGCCATCTTCCTTCCAAATGGTTCAATCTTCCATTTGGAAAAGAAGCTCTTGCATATGAGCATTCACAATGGTAATGCCTTGTGTTTTCACCGGATAAGTTTATGTTATATATACAAACAAACTGATGAATGTGATCCTATACAAATCATTTTGCTCTCATCAGGTGGTTAGGCCAGTTAAAGAGCCAGAACAAAGTTAAAATGCTTTTCATTTGAGAGCTGGATTCTTTATTGAAATCACTGATCCTATTTCTTGTACCTTTTGATCGAACCATGTACTCATCTCACATATGCATCTGATGATGTGGGAATGCTAGATGGGTCATTCACATATGCATCAGAAAAAGTAATAGGCAATTTGGAATTTAATGCAATCATTTCACATGTCACTTAATGTGCTTGTTAATCTTTTTCAACTTCTTTCATGGTTGCATGAATGCAAGGAGACTGGATAGGGATATCAGTAAGAATTATATATGATAAGTAATTCACATTCTGTATGTTCCTTTCGCCTTCTTATTTCCTAAACTACTATAAATCTCATGTGTAAATATACAATTTTTGATAAGTCTGCATTTTACCACACTGATTTATCTATATTTTCTGCTAATTAATTTTCAGTTCTCACCCTGATTACCTGTACAATGCAGTCTTCTTTACTTCAACCAACAAGTACTGGACTCTTCAATATTTGGAATATGTACGCTCGTGTTCTATCTTAATGGCGCAGATGCCAAAGAACAAGACGTTCGCAGAAATTTCTGATACAATTATTACTGTAATCTGCCTAATAATGTTTTTTTTGGCTATTTAGGTATTGAATTCATCCCAAGTTATAAACTCATTTATAAGCTTATATTCTCCCTGTATTGTTGTGAATCTGTGTTTACAAGCTCGCTAACAAACTTGCCTTGTTTGTTTCCTTGTCAAGATTGTCACAAAAAACATCAGAAACTATAACTTGTCGTTCCCCTTCCAGATTATTGTCATTTAGTTGCTCGAGCTCATCTTTATCGGCAGATTATTGTCGTTCCCCTTGTTTGTTTAGCTCATCTACAGGGTAAAATGACTGTATCCTTTCAACTTTCCTTCCCCCTCATTTATGCCTGCCTTTTTAAATTTGGAGGAATGATAAAATGATCTAAAATTTGAAGATTTAGTTGTCGTTGGTTGTTGTTGATAAAATAATTAAAAATGCTTCTATCGAACAAGCAAAAGAAAAAACAAAGCTTGACATTATAATATAAAATCGTGATTAAGATCGTAGAATAAGATGATCCGGAAGCACTAAACCGATTGGGATCAGATTTTGTAATGGAATTGGAGCAGGATTAATGAGATTGATACGATTCAATGATCTTACGAATTTATATTTTGAGATGTCATAATTTTTTATTCGCATTGAATTATAGGATGAGTACATTATATCTCTACATTTATTGTCCGATATAATTAGTAATCGTCCGTCTTAGATTAAAAAAAAAAATTAGGCTCTAAATTTTTTTATCTATTAAGATTTTTCTCATTCCTTTCTTTAAAATGATGAGTATGAGTTTTGAAAGTCTATTTTCTAATGAACCAATAATTTTTAAAAGACGACGACATATATTCGATCCTACCTATTCATTCTAACCGATCCATTGCCACCGATCTGATCCCAAATTGATCATGATAGGCAAATTATATTTGTGTCACTAAAAAATTATATATAAAAATATATAAGCAATTATATATCTTTTAAAATAAATTATATATAATTAAAAATAATAATTATTTTAAATTCAATTACTTTTAGAAATTAGTTTATTTATATAATAAATGAGTTAATTTATGACGTGGCTTGACAATGAATTTGTGCTAAACTGTTCTAGAACGTTCCAATCGGAGGGCTCTAGAAACACCAATCCTCCGCTTAAATATACCCTGTCTCGAGACCCTTCTCCAGATCTCCATCGATCGATTGGGGTGCTTTCCTTCAACCCTAATTCTACGACCCATGGCGAAATACGGCGAGGGCGACAAGCGGTGGATCGTCGAGGAGCGCGCCGACGGCACCAACGTCCACAACTGGCACTGGACGGAGCGTAACTGCCTCGAGTGGTCCCGATCCTTCCTCTCCTCCCACCTCTCCGGCCTCACAATACTTGACGGGGAGGGCGGCCTCACCATCCGCACCAAGGCCCTCGACAAACTAGACGGTGACGCCTACGTCAATATCCGCAAGGGCAAGATCATCCCCGGGTACGAGCTCTCCCTTTCCCTCGGCTGGGAGGGTGAGGCCTGCGACGCCGCCGAGGGCAGCGCACCTCCGCTCCTCAAGGTATCCGGCACCGTTGAAGTTCCCTACCTCGCGGATGAGAACGCTGGGGAGGACCCTGAGGTTAGAATCACGCTCCGGGACGATGATGGCCCGATTGGGCGCCGGATGAAGGACGCCTTCTTGGCTAAGGGCAAGCCGGTGATCTTGGAGAAACTTAGGATTTTTGTGGAGACGATGAGCAAGGGTGGCCCTGCAAAAGACGAGCTTGAGGCGAAGAAACCTCTCTCGGTGACTGCCAAGAACATCCCATCGACAGCTCCAGCAGCTGCAGCAAAAACTCCTGCGGCCGCCGCTGTGAATAATGCTGTGAATAATGCGGTGGCTGCACCGCAGAAGGAAAAGAAGAAGAATAAGGAAGGTTTCAAAAACATATCTTTGACAGAGAAATTCTATTGTAGGGCAAGGAATATTTATGAGATCCTGATGGATGAGAATCGGTGGAAGGGATTTACACAGAGCAACGCAAGGATCAGTAAGGAAGTTGGTGGGCAATTCAGCCTCTTTGATGGATCGATCACTGGTGTCAATGAGGAGTTGCAGGAATCTAAGCTGATCGTTCAGAAGTGGAGATTTGGAAGTTGGCCGGATGGACTTTATTCCACAGTTAGTGAATTCTTGATACTCCCTTTCTTCAGTGTATCTGTTTGCTTGCTTTTGATTTCTGTATTTGATTGTATACATTTCGTTCTTGCAGGTGAGGCTGACTTTTGAAGAACCTGAACAGGGTGTTACCATTGTGAAATTGACTCAGACAGACATTCCGGAGGAAGATAAGTAAGTTTATTTTCTCAAATCAACCACCATTTTTTGTTTTCTACGCAATATTTTCTATCTTTGACATTGCATAATTGATCTTGTTTGAAGATACGGGAACGCAACAGTTGTGGAGAACACAGAAAGAGGATGGAGGGATCTCATCTTTCACAAGATACGTGGTGTATTTGGTTTCGGAATGTAGAAATAGCACTTTTCCTTGCTAGCAAGTTGCAATGTCGTTATTTCTTGGCGCGTTCTAATTTTATCACAAATTGATGCATGGTCTTAATATGATTAGTTGTTATTTCACTCGGAGATGGTATCTAAACATGAGACAATCTTTTTACTTGTTGCTCAGCGTCAATGTACCCTCAGTATGATATGAGAAACATATTCTACACTGTAACATGTTAAACTTCCACTGCATTTTGATTTGTGGTTTAAGTATTCTATTGCTTTTGTAGCTTAATTATTGCAAGTGATCTTGTTTATGATAATTCCATGTTTGAATTTGGTACGAAATCATGTTCCTCTTGTGAATTATGATTTCCAGTTTGTATTTTGAGATGCCTAGATAACCAATTAGAATTATTGAGATAAGTAGAGGCATTCACTCCACTACAACAGAAGTGTTTTGAAGCCTACAGAATCTGCTCCTAGTAGTCCATTCATTATCTCCAAACATGTGGCTAACTTTAAATGAATGCAAATCTTGAAGGGTGGATAAGCTCTCTATCTATAAATGCCACCCTTTTATACTTTGCTAAGATAGATTTATTTACTTTTAGATTTGAAGAAAAAGTAAAGTGATCATTTGTATTTTCTGCCTCTGAAACTATAATATGCGATTATTATGTGTTTATTTCAAATAGCATTCAACCAAAATACATCTCGTCATTAATATGCCTCTAACCTATATATACATATATATTGTGTATACATTTTACGTTTTCTTCTCCATTTTTGCTTTCTGATATGGGTGATTATATTGTTATTTTTTACGCAAGTAAAATAAACTGATTAAAATTCTAATGTTTGTATGATTGATCTCACTTTTTTTTTACATTGTTTTCATTTGAAACAGTCGATATTCACAAAGTTTATTATATCGGATTAATTATAATAAGTAAAATTTTGAATAGTACATTATTTGTATGTTACGGTTTCTTTAGTGATATTATTACGTTTCTTTTTTGCTCCCAAACTTCAGGAGATATTTTAGGGGTTCAATAGAACTGTGATTGACTTTAGGAGGACATAAACTGCTGTAGCTCATACTATAGAAGTATGTTGTTGATCTTGACAGTTGATTTGTGATTGATCACACTGTCATCGTGAACAAGAAACTGGTTGCTTTGTATCAGAGATGACATTGCGTGTGTATACATTATTTTTGTGTCCATTGTATTCATTAAAATATCTCTAATGTTTCAATCAACTGTGTCTTAATTATATCCTTAAAAAGTTTTAGGGGCTATCTTGTTAAATGTATCTGTTTATAATTAAGAGAATGAGTATGTGTTTCGTTGTCCCCTCGCCGTTCCATTATAATACAGTTTCTCCGAGATAATCTGAAAATAGAAAATAAATACACACAGAAAATTTTATGAGCATCATCTACAAAGTAATTAAATAACAAATATATAACTAAAATACTGAAAATGATAGAAAATATCAGTCTGGATGAATTCCAAAATACATTTACTTCGTCTAGTCATCACAACTCCAAAAATGTATAACAACAAAAAAAAAATAAAAAAAAAATGTTAAAAATGAGATTTCAGGAACAAATAACAAATAATTTGCTACCTGTATAATACAAAATGTTAGAATTGAATAAATAATAAATAATTTACAACCTTTACAATACAAAATGTTGGGATTTTGAATCCAAATTAAAATGAATTCAATTCCCTCAAATTTAATAATAAAATTATTCATTGTTTGACAAAAGTTTTCTAACTTGAACAAAAAATGCTCTCAATCTATAGTAGATGAGCACAAAAAAATTCAAGATTCACACCAAAAGAAGAGAGATGAGCACAAAGAGTTGAGTAAATTTTACAACTTGTTCGCTCCAATTTGGGGAGTAAAAAAAATAGTTCATTTACCGCGATTGAATGACATCATTGTAGCTCATAGCATCGTCGAGGAAAGTCGGAGACTCGTAGAGAAATCAAGGGATTTGAGAATTAGGGCTCACATAGATTATGTGGGGCGATAGACTTTTAATTGAGTTTAAACTCACGTGAGAACCACATGCTGATTCTATTAATTATAAGCGACGAAGTTAATGGGAAGAATATATTTGAGACATGTTTAAAAAGATAAGGGACGTATTTAAAAAGATATGGGATATATTCTTTAGGGATATAATTGGGATATAGTTGAAACATGATTGAAAATTCTTTAAGGATATTATCTTTTGGACTAATAATGATAAGGGCCTATATCTAGCGGGAAGGTGAGGTGATAATCCTTAACCCAGGCCGTCCAGTATCGTCGGCCCTCTAATTAAATATAAATAAATAAATTACAAAAAATATTTTATCTAATGACATATTTTACATCTGTTTAAAAATTATAGTTAAAAATTATAGTTACTAATTGTGTCAATCCGGCGAGGTATCTTCGTACTCTCATTAACTGTATATTGTGTTGTCAGAGTGATACAATTGAGGAATAATTAAAAAATTTTAATCGTCAACTGTGTTGTGCCATTGCAAAGAATAAGACACCTTGACCGAAGGCTATTTCGATTTTCCTCTTGTTCTCTAATCTTTATTACTTAAGCTTTTGTTACAGTGTTTCAAGCTTATTAGGGGCACGAATCCTCTGCACAGTAAAATATAATTTAAAGGATAAATCATATGATGAAATTTTATAGACTCCACTTATTATAAAGATGAAATTTATATAATCCTATCTACGACCCCTAGTCCAAAAGCGGGCAAGGGGTTATCATCCAGGAGATCCTGGATAGCTTATCAGGCTCCTTTGTTTTTTTCCCGCCTTATTGGCAGTAGACGAACCAACACTTACGGTTATAAACTTGAGAAAAGGCAACGAAATTTCTTAAACAATTCGAAATCACTTCAAAAATGGAAAATAAACATGATTAATAATGAGTGAGACCGATAAGATTTGAGGTTTGTTATGCGTGGTAGGAAGAGTTGATGCCTGTGATCTCAAATTGTTAAATTGAGGCAAACTAAATCAATCTTACATTCTACTCTAAAATTTCTTAAAAATTTATTGACAAATACGAGTACAACAGAAGGTCACGTTCGACATTAACTTAATTGCAGGTGAACTCTGAAAAAAATGTCATAATAAAAGACAGATTTTGAGTACCAGAATAAATGCCCCTAAAACATTCACTTTGGATTATTGAATAAAATTTTACATATACAAGACCACAATGAAGAGCAGTTTCTGCTGACGATCCTCTAGAAAACTCAATGATGTAAAGAATACCTTTCAACTGCCAATAAAGAATCGTATGATTAATGTTCGATCTCTATGTGCTGAGCTTTCCTATCAAATCAAGTAGGTATTTGCACTCCGTGGAAGGATTAACTTTGTCTGCCTTCACGACTGTTACTTTCACTTGCTGCTCATCCCCATAATGCTCTTCCTTGATTTTGAGCCTGAAGACGTACTGCTTAAACAGGCACTGTTGAATGACATCCCGAAACCTCTGATCGTTGTGTTCTCGGTGCTTCAGCTCATAGAGCTCCCTCGCTGAGCAACCAATGATCTCTACTCCGGACTCCTGGAAGGCTGTTACCCAAGTTACTCCCGTATGGTCCTGCATTTGTAACTGAAGAAGATAACGGTAATCACATTCATCAAATTCTTTAGCACATCGATCGCAAGACCACCTTCCGCTAGGAACCATCATCACTTTCTTATTGCACAGTCTATCACCGATCATTAAAGGGCAAGCTGTGTAACAGAAATTATCCGTCTTTATGAATGAGATGCTGGCTTTAACTGTCACCCAATCGGGTTTATTTCCTCTTCCCAAACCCTCACCTTTGATCTGTGACACAGTCTTTCGGCAATCATTCGAAGGGAGACCAGGCATCATATCTCTCGAAATTGAGTTGCTGGATGCATCCTTTCCCTCTCCATCAAACCATTCTCTCAAGATACGGGTCTCAGGAAGAATAGGATCGATAAAGAGTTGGGTAGAAGAAATCGTGCCAACTGACTTACCACTGAAGTCGCTTACTTTTCCAGCCTTAACAGCTAATACAGGAAATAAACCAGAATCAAGTTTCTATTATATTTGTCTACCTTCTCGGTTGCAAAACTCCCCCCATAGAGTTATCTCAACACTAAGAGAAGATAGATCCTTCAAGTTAAGAATTCTTCGTTGTGTTTCCATACCATTCTTCCTTAGTATAGCCACTGAAGGGTTAATAGATGTAACAATACCAATAACATCAGCAATCGAATTGTTCTCTGCATTCTCGATATCACTTATTTTTCTGAAATTAAATTGTTGTGTTGGAATCGAACCATCTTCGTCTGGACAGAGCTGCAAAGTAGTTGTTGCCTCTAAAAATATTTCCCAATGATTATTGAGGTGGTTATAATTTTTCTGTGCTGGTTTTAGACTTCCTTTGGATAGTAGGTAAACCTTTCCAACCTCTATAGATTCGTAGAATCGATCGACGACAGCATTGAAACAAGTTGCACGAATCTCTCCTCCATCTGAATCAAGAAGGTCAAAGGAGAATACTTTACCATCTCCCTTAGCATTATTATATCGGCGGACCTCTCCTTTTGCTGTCACCCGTGCTTTGATTGCCCATCGACCTTGATAAGGATTCAAAGCAGCTATCGGAATTATCCTAGCAGGCGCTTCATTTTTCATAATTGCCCCATGGCTCTTGTAGTTGGGAGGTGGCTGGTATGAGGATTGGAGTTGTGCATTTGAACTTGAGCTTTTGTTGCAAGACTTCATAACAGAGCTGGAAACAAGCTTTGCAGGTGAGGAATCTGTAGCCTGATTGAAAGACTGGTCCCCGGAATACCCTATACTGAGACTATTCGAAAACTTGGGATTGTCTGATACAATCTCCGGAGGCAGCTTAGGGTTCCCAATTGTCTCAGAGTCTCTAATTAAAATCTTCATGTCCGCAATAACAATAATTCTGTACACTTTGTTTTTAGATATGAAAAATCTCATAGAAGTAAGATGCAGAATCATGAAATCTTCAGTACAGATGTATATGGCAATAGGGTTTTGCATACTACTATGTAATCTATGGATAGAGGAATAGATAGAGTTGAACATAGTAAAATAAAATCAAAATATTTCTTTGAAACTACTCGTTCACAAATTTCCTTGAAAGCTAATGATAAGCTGTTCTTTCAAATTCTTCAGTTGGAAAGTTACCGAAAAGCTAATTACAAGTTGGTCTCTTCATTGGAGCAATAGGATCGTTGTGCTTCTACTATGTTGATGAGATGAAATAGAACCAAAATATATCCTTTTGATTAGAGGTTGATTCAATCATCAGAATAAGAATTTAGGCCTACATTTGTCATACAAGTTCTCAGAGAATCAAGAATGAGGGTTTCATGAATTAGTAACTGCATCGAATCTCTAAAAATCCACCATGGAAATGATAAAATCATGCAGAAGGGCATCGATATCATCCAAAATAAAAGCAGCATTTTTTTAGAGTATAGAAGTTATTATTGGACAAACCTCCGGTTCTTCACGGTGCTGCAGACATACTCCAAGAGCCTGACGACGGAGCCAACCCCCACCGCGCCGCTCTCAGCGACCTCGTTGAGTTGAGCAGCCAACAGAGCTTGCTGCGCCGCCGAACCATCGGAAACCACCGCCCGGTACCGCTCCTTCGCCCCCGCCACCTGCTGCAAATCCAGCAACTGGACGACCGGTTTCAGGTCGAGATTGCCGCGATTAACTTTCGCGATCGCGTTTACCGTCAGCCTCACAGCCATTCCCCACTCAAGCTCCCGCCCAATCGCAATACTATATCCTTGAGTTCCGATCGGTCATAACACACCAGATCCTACAAAAGAAATGCGCTTTTTCCGATCGGAGAGCGTAGAAATTGGGAATTAGGGTTCGCGACTCTCCGGAAAGTCAGACCTCTTCAAGTTATCAGAAAATAAAAGAAAAAATAAAAATACATAAAATTTAGTTCCAGAATTTACCTTTTGACTTTTGATGTCGAACCACCTACATAAAAAAGAGTATGCGGGCTACACAATGGTATTTATAAATAATTTCTTAATTACTTTTTTCCCTTTTCTTATATTTATAAAATCATGTATAACTGACTTAAATTTCGCTTTTTCTCAATTATTTAGATTGTCTAAAATCATATATTTTTTGTTTAAGATTTAAATGATAGCATTTTTGCAAAAACAAAAACAAAAACAAAAACTGATGATTCATTTAAGATCAAAACTAGATTTTTTAAACACTTAAATGAAGTATTTAAGAACCAATAGTTGTTTAGTCTAGTGATATCGATATGTTTGCTCTAGCCGGATTAGAATTAGCTCATCTTTAATATAGGAACATCTTGAAGTTAAAGACCATAGGAAATCTTATCAAAGTCGCCTTTATTAGATTTGCATTCGTCGCAACGGAAACAAAAGAAGTAACAAGTACAACAAACATGAAAAAGAAATGGTATCCCAAAATTGCTCACACAATCAAAGAAATTATTAGTATAATTAGCCTCCAAAATTTTAATATTTGACAATATAATTAAGTTTGGTTAGTTTAACGAAAAGTAATTCAAAACTATATGACTAAAAAAGATAAGTCCTAATTAGAAATTAGGTAGGTGAGAAGTCTACTAAGTGACTAATTCTAACTGGAGGTTGGAGATTAGGCAAGGATAAGTTCTAACTGTAAGTTAGACAGATGGAAGTCTACTGAGTGACTGGTCCTAACTGAAGGTTATGGAAGAAAAAGTTCTGATGGGTAAAGTCAGGTAGTGGAAGCCCTAAAGAATGAAATTAGGTCATAGTGAGTGAAGCTAAGTGATGGAAATTCTGATGAGTGAGTCAGACAGTGAAAGTCATAGTGAGTGAAGTCAGACAGTGAAAATCCTAGTGAGTAAAACTAGGTCGTAGAAGTCTAGTGAGTGAAGCTAGACCCTAGAAAGTGAAACTAGGTGTCAACAGACCAACGAATATTAAAAGTTGCTAACACTGCTTTACATTACTGTTTTATATCTATTGTGTCAACTCAATGTTACAGGTAAGTCTAAGTCAATCAAGCTGATTAGACACTAAACAGGATTAGAGAAAGTACAAACAGGTCTAGAGAATTAGATGTTTGGCAGGTAAGGTCAAGTAAACAACTAGAGGACAGTGATCCAGTGAGGACGGGTCCCAATAAGATTGTAGGTGCTGATACCAATATTAGATCCTAGTCTTTGTAAGATGTGATTTAATTTATAAATCTTACTTTATTATGTGTAAATTCTGTTTTGCAAGTTATTTTTTGTTTTGGACTAACATGTTTTTTAGGAGTTAAATATAAAAAATAAGTCTATGATGAACAGTGCTAGAGGTACCTCGGATAATTAGAGGCGCCTCAGCTGCAGCACTGGAGGCGTCTCGGATGGATGGAGGCGCTCCAGAGTGGATAAGCTGCAAGGATAAAGTTTTAGCGCTGGAGGCGCCTCGGGTTACTAGCAGCACCTCGAGTTACTGGAGGCGTCCTGGGTTAATTGAGGCACCTCAGGTTGAAACACTAGAGGTGCCTTCATATAATTGGAGGTGCCTTAGATTACTGAAGGCGCCTCAGGTTGAAGCACCAAAGGTGTCTTTGGATGATTGGAAGCGCCTACAAATGGATAAGCGACAAAATGTTTAGATATGATCAAATTTGATGGAGATACCTTGATGGACATTAGAGGTGCCTCAAAGTCCTGTATAAGAAGGATTTGGCTAGCTTTTGTATATATCTTTTCTACAAGCTTCAACAATCATTTTGCTACGCCATCTTCGTGGTACTGTGCTGCAACTCTGATACACCCAACTACTACACACGGACCAACACCAACACTCAAGCTCAATCATTTTTCATCTTCGTATTGGATAGCTTTTAAGTTAATTTAATTATTACATAAGTATAAGCTATCTTCCTTTTTTTATATTCGATTACGCTGCCGGAAATTTATCAATAGAAAATTTTAATAAATTACACATTAGGAAACATCCAAAGGACATGAGTCTTAGAATAAAAGTTGTCAAAAACTACAAACCAAATAAATACCAGTGTATTATTATCTTTCTGCTTTTGCTTTTTCTTACGTAATTATTTTTTCACTGTGCACTTGTATTAAAAAGAAAAAAAAAATTTAAATACACGTGATTCAACTCTCCCTTTCACGTGCATCAATCCTACCGAAATCGATATTACAAAATCATAAACTAGAGAAGAAATGAGGAAATGTATAACTTACTTGCCGATAAGCTAAGAAGTATCTCCTCTGTAGTTTCTTGCTTGCACCCAGTACAAAGTGGTGCATAAGAACGTGTAATGCAAACTGAGGTAAAAATTTAGGCTAGACTTATCAAGGATCGTGAGATCGCCCCCCAAGTAACAAATAGATTCGGGACTCGTATGCTTCGGAATGAACAATTTACACGAATTCACATTTCAGATGCTGCTCGAGATTTAAGATCCCTCAGCAGCGCCTTGGCTGCCATTCTCTTTGCAGTCTTCTTATTAGGCCCTGTGATCGTTGCAGTATGAGTTGTCCCTTCGGTTTTTACTTCTGCAGTCATGTTGATTGTGCCGTTTTGAACGGTCGTTTTGTATGTCAATTGGTAGTGCTTATTAGAACACAAGTGCTGTAATTGGTGTACAGGATTCGGCTCGACTGTTTCTGGGGTGACCATCGGTTCTAGCAGCGGCTTCATACTGTCCCATACAACTTCTTTGTTATATCCGGAGTCGACAAAGATAGCTCCGGCGATGGATTCTATGATATCTCCCAACACCTATATAAAATTAATTAAGCATTGAAGCACGATACATCTGAATTACTCGCAAAACACTGTGAACTTGCCTCACTTGAATGAAAGGAAACAAAAATGATTTTGTACCTTTGGTGGATCTGCACCAGCATCTGATACATCTGATGAAGCTGCAAGATTGTTCGCACAAAATTCAAGGTAACATGTCGTCCTTTTATGCAACTCCGGTGAAGCATGAAGAATGTGCTTGTTCAGTTCGGCTCTAATAGCTGCTCGAGCATAGCAGTCGTTACTGACATTTGCCGATCTAAGATCAGTCAACATTTGAGGAGACAATCCAGGATACTTGTTGTAAAAGTACCAAGTCATGAGAAAGTCCAAAACCGCATCACCGAGAAACTCGAGCCTCTGCATTAAGTAGAAGGGAGAACACTTAGAGTTCCAACAGACAAGTGAGACATCGACATGAACTAAATATGTACAGCTAATGTGCAAGAATTAGAAATAGAAAAGAGTTAAAATGTTCTCTCTCACAGGGTTTCCGGGAACAACCCGGTGATGATTGAACATCAGGAAGCATGATACGAATAATACAAACCTGATAGCATCCAGGAACATCAGGAATCTGATACGAAGCATGAGTTAATGCTTCAAGCAAAAGTGTAGGATTTCGGAATGAATAATTTAGTAGCAACTGAAGGTCTTTTGTATTTATGTACATTTCATACTTCAGTAAATCTTTCTTTTCAGGGGCAGTTTCCTGATGGAATTCCATCTTTATACCCAGCCACTCGATAAATTTCAATGCTGCCTTTTCTCCGGCAGCAGTAAGGAATACTCCTATCAGTGCTTCTACGGTATCAGCAATGACCTTGCCCTTGATGATTCTTGTATGACTAGTGTACGTACAACTTGAATCTGGGAACAAGGTGGTCTCTTCAAAATGATCCACACAACTACCGGGGATAAACCATTCTTGGGGATCAAATTGCCTATTACGAATAAACCCCTGCCAATAAAATAAATCACAAAGGTGATCATTTGGGTTATAATTTAAACATAAGCATACGAAAACCTCTATGTCTAAAACACAACCACTAAGCAATGCCCAAATATCAACAACATAACGGGAAAGGATTACTGTAATCTAACACTATCACTCCAAAAGCAATTCGAATCAGAAGAATCATTTGTAGTGAAAGGAAAAAATAAAGCTCACTGGGAAGTGGCGATCACATCCAAGCCTGCAAAGCGCAACATTTGACACTAATTTATCCTTCTTAGCACTTAATATGCCTTCATGATGATGCTTATAAGCCCTGAAAAGATTTTGATTCACGGCATACTTCAGAAAAGAATCTCCAAGTGTTTCCAGGGACTCTAGGGAAAATTCTTCTTGACATTTATTCGTGGTGATTGCTTCCAGAACCTACAGAATTCCCCTTCAGCCGATTTTGCTCAAGCAGTTTTATGCAGAAAACTAATTAATGTTTCAAAATTAAATATTCTACAAGTCAAAATCCAAATATAAGAGACATAAAAATTTACCTCGGAAAGTGGAACATCAATGTTTTGGATGGAATCAGTAAGGATGCTTTTCTTTAGTCTGGAAGCAAGTAGCAAACACTGGATACGATGCATGATTGATGGAGCAAAGGAGAAAGTGTATACAGTATTGGCTGAGATAGGAGACATAATGATGGTACAAAGTTCAGGAGGCAATTCAACAGCTGCATCACTATTAACTGGAGAAAATAACAGTGGCAAGATCAGAAACAAATTGAGGAAAAAAATTATATCATAAACTCAATGACACGAGCTATATAAATCATTTTCCATCATTGACTGAGTAGGATAATCTACCAAACTAAGTTATGATTTAACAGTAGTAAATCTCTTTCAACTTTTTTTTTTATAGCGATTCTTAGTTCTTCCTTGATCGCCTCAGTTATCATGATGAGGATAAAGTTGAAACCCTGATATCGACATGTTGATTGAGGATGAGAGCACACCTGTTTGGCACAGTGATCATGCTTTACAAATGCATGATCATCAGAGTTTATACATTTCCATTTTAGTTTCCAGTCTCAAGTCAAGATTTTGCATACACATACTGCGGCTAGTTTACAAAGATGTGTTGATGACTTTATGCCATTTTATCTCTCAAAGATATAGTTAAGAGTTCGATAACATCTTGTTCTAGGACTACTTGTCCTTTAATAATCTATGCTTCCTTAGACTTCAAGTCAACCACTAACCATAGCAAAATAAATTTTAATAAAAAAAGATGGTTTTCAATCAGAAAATGTTCATTCAATAATCAGGAAAAAGCAAAAAAGAATATGTAACTCAAAAGTTAAAACATAAATATTGCTAGCAAAGATACATGAATTTTGGTGTTTGCATGTGCAAATACAAACTGAAGATAAGTAAATAATTATTTGCACATAAATGACAGAATGCTAAATTTGAAAAACCACAATACCCTTCTCCGTCCGAAAAGAACGTTTGTGAAGGTAGTTTTCAGCTTTAAAGAGATGTCTACCCGAAAGTAGAGGTTGATTTTCACAAGTCAACACAACATCATGCCTGCAATTTTACAAAAAGTAGCAAACTAAAATAAAACATGGATAAAGAATTACATTACAATTCAGGGATAAAAAAGCTACCTCGACTGAAAATATTCTTTATATGATAGAACTCTTCCATCTTTCAGCACAAATGTGGAATTTATATTTAAGTCAGAAAGAAACCCATTAACACAATAAAATTTACCACTGTGAGGTGTATAAACAATACAGTGCTGAAGCTTACAACCGCAAGTCAGACCGCTCATAGTTTGTACTAAAGAAAATGATCCTTTTGAAACACAAGAATGTGCAGCATCCTTGACAATCCCCATGTGTACAAAAGATGATTTAACACATTGCCAATCAACTCTTCCACCAACTAATGGAACAAGTAGATAAGCAATAGCTGTAGAGATCTGATTCTTCTGCAGGCAATCTAGGGAATCCATTAGCTTACTATAATCACAATGAAGTACAATATTAAATATACTAATCTGGAATGATTTAGCCATTGTAACCTGAAAAATTCAAAGATAAACTACAAAAGCTTTAAAACACAAGCCTAGTAAATTTAATAACCGAAACATTAGTTTTTTTTTCCAAATAATATGCCTTGCATAGTACCTGCTCGCGACTAAGGTGCACAATTCCAGAATAGTTTAATTGAACTGATACAGCACCCCTTGAATCTTTCAAACCAAAAGAATAAGAAAGAAAATTAGGTCCCAAATCAGTTTTGACAATGAGCATCATATCGTTGAAGGCAAAATCATAGTTGAAATGCTGGGCAATAGTTATCTTGTAGCAATGGTATAAACCAAGACAACAAAATGAGGACCATGAATCCACCAAGTCACTAGGAAAATAATCAGCCTGCTCATTACTATAAGGTTCAGCCTCTGTAGAAAAATAAAACAGTCAAGTTAGAAATACATGACTATGAATTATGAATATGATGTCAAATAAAGCAATTGTAGAATTTGGAAAAGGAAGGATTCTATTTTCCTTAACATTGGGATGATCATTACATGTGTATATAGGACACTAAACCTAAAATTCTAACATGGTATCAAACACACCACTATATACTACATGCTCCCTGAACTTGCTAAATACCAACTTGCTACATGAACCAGAAAAGCTCTCAAAAAGACACAACAATCATGAAAGAAAAACATAACATTCACACCCAAGAAAAACAAAACTAAAGGTGTCAAGACCATGATAGGCAAAATCACGGAGATAGTTGATGGAGCACATAGACGATGATCCTTCAACCTTGACTAACACAAACAGAGTCAACTTTATATTCAACCTCAAATCAGTACATTGACAAAGGGAGAGGAGAAAGACAAGGATGAAGAGAGGTCTCAAGAAAGAAAATTTATAGATAAAAAGAAAATTTGCTAGAATTTACCAACATAAAAACAAGACATTTTCTCTTTTAGTGCCCATTGATTTTTAGATGACCCATATGCAACACACAATAGAATAAGATGAGATCCTAAGTGAGAAATATCTCGAGTGAGCTTCTCCTAACGATGCATCAAAAGCAGATGATAAATTGAAGGAAAGAGGAGAAAATCACTCAATAGAAGCTTTAGACTTAACGCGTCGAATCAACAACACGCGAATATAAGAGTAAAATACAGGAAATGCTAAAGAACAAAGGAACAAAAAAAAATTGTTTAGGGTTTGAGGTAGAAAGAGAAGTCAAATACTAATCATTTAAAGTGCAATAGATAATCATTTTTAGCTACTACCACTGAGTAGGGTGTCCTCAATTTCAACATCAGATGCTGGCAATAGATAATCATTTAAAGCACCTACTGCATGCAATTTTTTGCATGCTTCAAGGCACAAAAGCTGCTTCTGCATGCTGCTACTACACTCTGCATGGACAACTTGTACAGGGCTGCTTTTGGGAAGACACAAAGTGCACTTATTAGAATCGTTTTCAAATTCAAATCTCGGATGAGGTCTAAAGTACCTGGGAAAGAAAAGAAAAATTTGGTCACTGTGGCTTCTTGCTTGTTATCATAATATATATCTTCAAGATATTAAAGGAAGAATCAAGACTAAACTTGGAAAAAGAAAGGAACTTACTCATCAGAAGGAAGCCTGGAGCAGTAGAAATATATTAAAGCTACACTAGAATTCATAGTCACAATAGCTCCAGTAGATTCAACACAGTACAGTTCATCCAGAAACATGTTAGTTTGTAGGGATTTACATGGAATGGAAGCTTGTTTTCTTGATTCCTCTCTCATCACATCACCACTTTCAAGAAAGTTAACCACTTTTGACATTGTAGCTGTATCACCACTGTAACAAAATAATATATCAGAAATGTTCTCTAACAAGCGATAAAAGATAATAATCAAGAATGGCTGTCCTATACCTATGGCTGTTCAGAAAAGAAATCACAGAAAAGATAAATTGTAAATCCTGATACTTTAAGAAAAATAGAAAAGCTTAATCTAATAAATAGGAGCATTTAGGAATTTTGAAAGTAACAACTGGTGTGGGCAAAAAAAATAATGATTAAGAGTGGTTGTCCTATAACTATAAATCACCGTTCAGAAATGAAATCACAGGAAAGATAAATTGAAAATCCCAATGCTTTAAGAAAAACAACAACAACCAAGCATTTTCCCACTAGGTAGGGTCGGCTGTATGAATCCTTTTACGTCATTGAGCTCTATCTCCTATTATATCATCATCTATATTTAAATAAATTTT
>JBBMJZ010227640.1:0-19281 GCA_037833815.1 Zingiber zerumbet
GCGAAGGGGGGAGTGGGGAAGCCGGTGAACTGCTGCACCATGGCGCGGAAGTTGGAGGCCTCGGTGTTGATGACGGTGGTCGGCGCCCGCCGGGAGGCTCTCGTCCGCTTCTTGGTCCCTCGCGGCGGCGGCGGCGGTTGCGATGGAGCGGAGAGAAGCGGCGGCGGCGGCGGGGGAGGGGAAGGAGGGAGAGGAGGAGGGAGAGAGCTCCAGGCGGCTGAGGCTTGGAGGGAGAGGGGTGCCGCCTCCGGAGGGGGCGGGAAGGGGAAGGGCGTGAAGTAAGGCGAGAAGGAATCGAAGACGGAAGATGAGAAAGAAGTATTGACCACCGGAGGAGGTGGTGGATGAGACGGAAGGAGGTTTAGGAAGGAGGAGAGATCAGCTCGGGAGCCGACGGCGTCGTCGTCAAACTCCTCGTTGTCGCCGCTGCTGGAGCTCTGGTTGCTGCCGCTGTTAGTAGAATCCATGAACGACGGCAGTAACAGCGGCAGAAGAAATGGGAGGGGAAAAAAAACAACAAACAAAACGCAGAAGGAGAGCAGAGAAAGAGAGGTAAACAGAGGAATAATTGAGATCATGCTTCCGCTGATATTTCATTTCGGAATTGGTGGGGCCCATCCAACAAAAGCTTATACCTTCTTCTTACCCAGTTAATTCGCCGCCGGACAGCTTATATATATATATATATTTTTTTTTTTTTACCAAGTTAACTTGGGTCGATAGTTTTTCAATTTCTTAAACGTCGTGTTCTAATTTTGATGAATTAACATATGATTTTTTTTAATAAAAATTGAGTTGATAAAATAATAATAAATAATTTTTAAAACAAAAACAAAAAAAAAATTGAAGGAGAGGTTTGGTTAGTTTGGTAAACCATTTGGAGGGAGGATTTAGCTGCAACCGCCGGACTCCCTCCGACTCGACCAAATTGGTTGGACCATGTCTCCAGTTTGTTGCAACCACATCGAATGTCCCAGCAATCTCTCCTTATTTTAATCACTCGATCGTCGTAACTCATTACAATAATCATTTTTCTTTCCATTGTTTAAGATTAAAATTAACATGATCCAAGTGCAATCCAGATTCGCCATTGCAGATTTATATATATAAAAGTATATACATGGCATCTGTTGTGACTTGTGAGGTGGATGATTTTGACCGGTAACACCGGTCAACATTAATTAGCTGATGTTTATTTACAACTAATATTTTATTATCCATGCTATATTATATTTTCTCATAAAATTCACCACGCATTTCTGTTCTTCTAGATTATTTAGCCTTTTTGAGAGAGTTTCAGATAAGAAAGAACAAGCTTACTTGGAAAACAAGCCATTTCACTTGAATCTACAACCAAAAACAACACAAACCAAATCAATTTCATTCCAAGTTCAAAAGTCGATCCCTTAACGGGAAACCAATTGAGAGATATCGCTGGATAGGAGGAACTCATAAATGAATCGAACACTCAACTTTACAGTCACCAATAAATGAGACGGCCGATACTTACGAACTCATACAGCATGCCTTGTTCTTCGGTATCTCCTGAGCTGGCCCAGGCATGATAATCTTCTTACCGGGCAGGGTCGACGTGCCATTGCTGTTTTGAGGCTCTGAAGTTAGGTTTTTCTTGTTGACGACGTTGAAGATCTCGGCGAGCAGTGTCTGGAAGGCGTTCTCGACGTTGGTAGCCTCCAGTGCGGATGTTTCTAGGAAGAAGAGGTTTTCCTTCTGTGCAAATTCTAGAGCAGCTTCTGTTGTCACTGCTCGCTGGTCCTTGAGATCGGTTTTGTTGCCTACTAACATGATCATGATGTTCCTGTCAGCATGGCTACGCAGCTCCTCGAGCCATCGAGGAATGTGATCGAAGGTTTGACTCCGCGTGATATCGTAGACGAGCATCGCCCCGACTGCACCTCGGTAGTATGCACTAGTGACAGCTCTATACCTGACAATTTTATCAGCAAATATTCATCAGATTGCAGTCCAAGCAAGCATACGATGCACCAAATCGTTTTGTCTTGAAACTGAGCAAAGATATTGCAACAGCTTACAAGGATCAGAACCAGTAAGATTGAGAAATAAAAATAATTAAGCATATATGACAACTGCATCCAGCTAATTTACTCATTGGGGATTAATTTTTAGGTTGTACAAATTAAGAAAAATAATATGAATAGCATTATAAATTAGTATACAATGAATGTCAAGAACCTAAATCATGCTGAAGGGAAACATGCATCTGAAGAGAAAGGCACTCATGGATATAATGCAAGGCAATTACTCATGGCTGGAACATAAGCAATCCACTATGAACATTGCGGATATAGCTTCTCTTGCATTGCAACAGATTCTCATTCTGGCACTCTATTTCTCTATGATCAGTAAAAGTTCAAGGATGAGTTTAAATTCACAGATTAGTGAATGACATGTTCTGACTGGATGTATATGAAGTGGGATCCATGACTAAGAAATTGTCATTGTTTGAAGTAGAGTTGATAACAAGATACTTGTATCTTGTTTGTGGCACTAGCCTCAATCAACAAAGTTGCTCCAACAGCAGTAAATGTATGGTTGTGTATACAATGAAGAATGACAAACTCGGCTAATTCCAATATGATTTGGCTTAGTTGGATCAAGATCAGCATCAATTCTGAGCCAGAAAACGATCACCCGTCTAAAATTTGTGGAACTTGATACAAATTTGTGATTAGAGTGATACCACTCGATTAGTCCTATCTCTTTGATTCCCACTCAGTGAATCTTTATTGATTAATAGGAGAGGGGAGTGGACATCCAGATTATTGGGAGCGTGATGATCTGCCTAGAGCATACTAATCTTGCATTCTTGGAACAACACAAATCTCAACATGAAAGTGTGGTATATACAACAGAAAAAAACAATAAATCACAACACTAACAAAATCATATGATGTGATTCAGAGTCTCCACTTATACTGCATGACCTATGATGTGTTTGATGTATCACCTCTGAAAGTTCATTATCCCACCTTTTAAATCATACAATGTGGTAGGCCTCTCTGCAAGTAAGAATGGTGCGTTGCTATAACTCCTAAAGACGACAAGCTTTAAAGCAGTCGATGTAGGCCCTCAACTAAATACCCCAACTAGTTGAAAAAAATCATTGATCTAGGACATTTAACCCTTTACCTAAAAACACCACTGGGGTCATGCTCACCCAAGGTCAATTTAGGCAAGCTCTTGTCATTACTAGAGACCCTCTAGCCAAAGATACAGTTCAATCCAAATCAAATACTTGTAGATACCCTCTAGAAGTAAGCAAGCTTACAAAACTCAAACACACCTTAAAGATATTGATCTAACCATAGGTTAGAAGTGTTACCTAAAAGTGTGTCAAGATTAAGGATGAAATCCTTATATTTTCCTTCCAAAAGTCTCTTATTTTCCTTTGGCACTTAAAAGAAAATTAGGATGATCAAAAGTGTCTTTATGTAAATATTAGGTGCCAAAGAAAACATAAACAGATCCTTTAAACTCGATATCAGGCACACAACCCATCTTCGGACTGCATAATGATTGTCGATCTCCCTCACCTTGAGTTTTGTTTATCTCCAAAAACAAGATTCCATTACAGATGCACATCAACCTCTTTTCTATCGCCAACAATCAATGACCCCATATGTTCAAACATTCTCACTCTCCGCCCATGTCTGTCAAGAAAGAATCCTAAGTAGGAACATAAGAATTCAGCTGTATCAGGCTATTTTTTTTTAAATTTGGCTGTTTTTTTCTCACTATCTCAATCAATTTCCAGCTACTAATCACAAATTCATACCAACTTGTTCTTGATTAATAGGGATTTCACAAATCTCAGAGGGAAGTCGGATTTCTCACTTAGAATTGGATCAACATTGGACGATCCTGATCCAACTCAGCTGATCAGATTGCCGATCTGGCCACCAATTCGAGTGAGTTCACCATCCATGATTCAAATGTTATTTTGTCATTCACTTTTGTAACAAAAGGTTATTACGCTTCCCAGGTTATTTTGCCATTCACAAACCATACATATGTTGACAAAATGCTAATATGGAACAAGAAATAAGATATCTCATCATCTAACAGATACCATCGACCAAAGAACACAAGATTCATCAAATAAATTTATAACTTTCTCCACTTATATTCATCCAAGAAAAGCTATGCACGATCGCCCTTAAGATAAATACCACATAAGAACCCCAAATGTGAAAACCAATTTCAAAACCGCGACTAATTCACCGGCCACATTTCACTGTCATTGCAAGTAAACATTCGCTTCCCGAAGTGTCAGACAAAGAAAACCAAATTCAATAGCGCAAGAGACAGAATGGAAACAAGTAACCAAAACTGCCGGATGCCAATCACACAGAAAAAAAACTAGATCTGAGCAGTTGGTACGATGAAAAGTGAGTTAACGAGTAAATAACACCTCTCTTGTCCGGCGGTGTCCCAGATCTGGGCCTTGACGCTCTTGTGCTGGATGACGAGGGTCCGCGTCTGGAACTCAACCCCGATGGTGGCCTTGGAGTCGAGCGCGAACTCGTTCCGCGCGAACCGCGCCAGGATCTGCGACTTCCCGACCGCCGAGTCGCCTATCAGCACCACCTTGAACACGTAGTCTATCTTGTCGCTTACGCCGCCGGCCATTCCCTCCGCTCACCGTCGCGCTCGCACTGCCACTTCTGTCCTGACGGTGGAGAAGAGCAGGAGCCGACATGGTCGAAAAAAGCTACTATTAATAGAAGAGAACGCTACCGTCGAGTCGGCGCACTGTCGGTGAGGCGGTAAGCGGCGCGTCACTTCTCCTACAGAGTGCTCACTACTACCTTCTACCTAATAAGATCTACACGATTCTGTACCTCCTCAATTATTAGACAGCCGAGGAAAACGGTGAAACTTGCTAATTATTATAAGCTTCCTGTCTCTTTAATTCATATTTATGTTAAATATCAATTTCTTTGTTTTAAAAAAAAAGCCAAATACTCCAACTGGGAGAATAAACGTTAAGAACGGAGTATTTATACAAGGTTTAATATGAAAAATTATCCACAGCTCTTTCTTCAAAATCTTCATGAAATACGGAGAAAGAGAGACAAGAACAAATTAGGGAAGATTTTTGGGCTCCGGATTCTTCTCTGATGCAACAAGTTCAATCTTTACTAGACCTACAATAAAACAACAAAATTTTAGGATAATTAATGCAACGAATTCACAAAAAGAATTCCAAATTTCTTTGTGAAATGTGATAAAGATCTATCGTTAAGAGACTCGTACCTTCAGTCCGTTCTGATCAGTGTAGGCAGAACCATGAAAGAATTTGATTATGTTCTCACAAAATTCTCTGGATTTCTCGAGATTAACAGCATGGCCAGCATTGCTGATGACAACGAGCTGAGCGTTATCCCCTAAATGTCTGTAGATTTTCACATTAGAAACATGCATGGACTCTGGAGCTGTACTTGATAATCAATTTACTCACCTCTTTAGTCTGTGACCCAGTTCTAAAGGGAAAATTTGATCTTGCTCACCCCAAACTATCAAGGTTGGCTGAAAAGAGAGAAACATCTTTAGCATAATCGCAAGCGGTTTGTCTTTCGAGTAGTTTAGTTTAGATAAGAAGGAACAATCTCCAGGACCAGGAGCATACTAGTGGATTTGGCAAGGGCAAAAACTGGAAATGGAAAACAAGGAATGATCACCTGCGTAATCTCTGGAAGGATCAAGTGTTTTCTTTCGTTGATTAGAGCTTGGAGTAACTCGACCTTCTCTCGAGCATAATCTGTGCACATCACCTGCGAGAAATGACGAGGCCAGTAACCTTTGAATCAATTGAGAAAAACCAGAATGCTGTTTGGTAGATGAATTAGGAGGTTCGAAATCAATCGGGGACAGGAACATCGATAATTTTGAGAGAGAAGAGAATCGATCATTTACCTGTATGTAATCACGGAGGAAGCAAGAGGGCATTATGCGCGGTGGGCGGACAAAGGACAATCGGACGAGCTGGCGTAGCTTCTCCGGCCGCTGGGGAAGCAGGATCTCTGCCGCGTCAATCAGGTTGGACACGACAAAGAGGCCCTCGGCAAGATCCCGCTCCTCGAGGCACACGCCGGCGCAGCAGAGCACCACCCGCTCCACCGCTGACGGAAACATCGCCGCCATCTGGTACGCCACGAACCCTCCGTAGCTCACCCCGACAAGGCCGAATCGCCGCAATCCGTGTTCCTCCATGGCGGCCATGACGCACCGGGCTTGGTAGGCCTCGGATCGGTCCGGTCTCGGCGATTCGGAGGCGCCGAAGAAAAGGAGGTCCGGCACGTAGAGGTCGAATCCGGCCCGGCGAAGGGGGCGGAGGTGGCCCGACCATTGCCAGATGGCGGTGGCTCCGAACCCGTGTAGGAGGACGAGGGGGAGGCGAGAAGGGTCCGGGCGCGCAGGGGCCCAACAATGGATGACGGCGCCGTCGGCGAGGATGGTCACGGAAGGGCGGAGGCCAGCGGCGAGGAAAGCCCGTCGGTGGCACCAATCGCGCGAGAGGGTGACGCTAAGGCACGGCAGCGCCATCTCGACGCCGGTGCCGGCGAACCTCGGAATCGGTTCCGGCGATTTGCGTTTATTGGGTCGGCTTCGATCGGGGCTATATGGCCGCGCCAGAAGGGATCGTCATGCTTCCCTGCGTGAGCGAGACAGGGATCAGGAAATGAATAAAATAATGGCGTCATGGAAGACCACACGGTGTCAAATAAGATGACGTGGACATGCCTGTGAACGGAGCATATCTATTTCCTGCGGCCGAAGAGACACCGTTTTCATGGGAAGCGAGGCGGGAGTCGCGGGGCGGTCGGCCGTTTTAAGAAGTGCGTAGTGAGTTGCCAAACAGAAATGGAAACGTCATTCGCATTCGCTACCTACCAGCCTGTGGCTTGTTTACCTGTTAAGGTTTATTTCAGCATGGGCCCACGTTAGATGAAACATGGTCCAATCACAAAATAGATAGGCGGTGCCTTTTATTAGCGTGGGAAGAAATAGGAAAAAGTCTTTAAAAAAGGGCATAATTTCATTTCCTGTATTATTAAGCTTTGTTTAATCAAAATGTTCCTATTTTTAAGGCCAAGATTTGTCTTCAATCCTAACCGGTTAATCCATAAAGAGCAACATCCAGTCATGATTCTTGCCCATTGGTCCACGTTGACGGGTTTCGTTGAGTGTGTTGACTAACCAGTGTTTTGGTTTGAGATATTTACATTTACAGTGGTTTTTTTCTTATTTATAAAGAATTACATCCTTTTGATATTTGTATTATTTTCTTAATATTTATAATTTAAGTAATATTTTTCACCGAAAGAACTATAGAGTTCTGATTAGGGATGTGCAGTCAATCCGTTAAATCGATTAACCCGCTTATATCGATCCGAACTGAATCGAAAAAAAATAATCCGCTGGATATAGGACCGGATGTAGGATTCTAATATTGCATTATCTAATCTAGTATGGTCGAATAGTTTTTTATCCCAATAACTGAATCAACCCGATCCACGATCATCCCTACTTGTAGCAACTACTGTTGATAAACTACTACACGTCGTAGCAGCTACTACCGATAAGCTACTACATGTTACAATAGCTGTTTCCGATTAGCTGCTACAATATGTAATGAGTAATGTCTATTATTATTTTAAAATATTATATTTTTTTTTTTTATTTATATTTATATTTTATATTTTATTAGATATAGAGTCGGATATCCAAATAACTGACAACTTATTGGATATCTGATACATCAGAACCACCGGATATATAGCCGAATATTATATTATATAATCTAATAAGGTCGGATAATTTTTTACCCCAATAATCAAACCAACCCGATCTTTGATCACACCTAATTCTGATATTTAAGTACGTTTCTATTTTTTTTCTGGGGGTACGAGGTTAGTTTTTTTTTCCTTTTTGGGGTGAGATTAAAACTGATCAGTCTTCAAAGAACACAATTTTAAGCTTAGATCGAACGATAATGTGAGAGATTTACATGGACGGAAAAATACAAATCGGACTTAATTTTTACATCCCAATTCTTTCCCATGGTACAAACTGCAGCCAAGGTCACTCTACATCTTTCTTTAGATATCGAAATGTTAAATGTACTCCCAATTAGTAGATGGTAATTTACACTAATTGTTAAAGAACTTGAGGTGGGTCTAAAATGCTGATTACCGCATGAACTGATCGAGTTTAACTCCGTCAAGGTTGAGCATTGGGCAGAAGCATGTCCCCGTCCCACAGCTCTTCGAGCTCAAGCATGAAGTCGTCAGCCACGAGCTCCTCTGTCTCATTTGTCATGCTCTCTTGCATTGCCTGCAGCAATTTACCAGATGAATAAATGCAATAGAATCAGAACAATATGATCTAATCTTATCTTCTAATGAAAAAAAAGACTTGGGCTGAATAAAATTTTTCAAGCATCGAAATAAGTTCGATATGAAAAGATGGCCCCAAAGCACTCTGTTTCCGTTGAGTTTGGAAGATCCCGGCTACCACTTGCAATACTGTATAAATCGGCATGTAATGTTTACCTTGGATTCTTGTAGTTCGGTAACAACAGCTAGAAGTCTTTGATACTGTTCTCTAGCTTCTGGATACTGAACCATAGACTTTACCCTTGCAAGTGCTCTCTGCATCCTATCCTCAGTCTGTTTTCTGCCTTCTCGTAGGAAATCATAATCATCCTTAGCCGGTGGGCATTGAATGGAAGAGCTCTCCATTGGGCTTTCAGACCGAAAACCACGCAACCCACTTCCTTTTCGTCTCCAGCGGAGTATAATTTTCTCCACGATTCCTACTGACCAAACAACATTTTTAATGTGTTTCCTCACTTGGTGACCACGTACATGAGCCTGGACAAAAGTGTATCCAGATCAGGAATGCATCCAATTAATAAGTAATAGTTGACAATGAGGATTAGTAAACTGAGAAGAGTGCCAGGGATCCAAAACTGACTGGTAAAGCAGAATAACTGCTTTAAATATAGCAGTCAGGTTACAGCAAGAGAAACATAGTATCTAATAAGACTAGTTACAATGAAAACTTTGAAACGAAAAACATCAAACTTCAGTCTGTCCAAGAAGTCTTATGGTGACAAATAACTTATACCAAGGCAAAGGCTTCGCTGCAGAAATCATCAACAGGCTCCAAGATTATTACAGACAAGTCTTAGCAGTAAACATGACTAACAAAGCATACTAGAAGGCAGATAGACAAAATTAAAGGAATACAAATCTTTGCTCGATAAAAATGAGAAAATTCTATTGGTTGGATTCAATTTGAGCAATGAACAAAACTAGAAGCAAATTAATTATATCAAGAATTAAATCTAAAGCAAGTATCAACTAACTATATCTGTGGAGTAGGATAGAGTTGACTTTGCACTTCACAAGAGATGAATTAATTCATTAACATTACCAGAAAAAACTAAGCAGTCAACAAATACTTGAGAATGGTGGTTCCCATGCAAAGCAGATAAGAATAGTCTAAATTTTGAAAAGCCACATATATAGTTCAAAATAAATACAAAGCTATGATCTATGGGAAAAAAGAACCAATTAAAATTTGTTAATACACTTGTAAAGTTCACCCTAAGTAAAAACAAACAAATATTCAGGCTAACATATAAGGCCACATACTTCATGATGGTTTACAACCTGAGAGTAATTTGAATAAACATCCATAGGTCTTCCAGTATATAACTTATTGAACACTTAACGATGAATCCATGGATTGAAACTACCACTATATAACTTATTGAACACATTATCATTTTTTGACCTTGCAATGTTAATGACTAATTTTAGGCACCCCATAAGTAGTGAAGTGAAGAAGCACACTCCAATTAATTACACTTAATTTAGTTATAGCTTGGAATTTATTTGAAGAAATAATCATGTTCCAATTGTAATGGATTATGATATCATTACCTACTTGATCACCATGAACCAAGGTATTAGAATGCACATATTTTAAACAAATAGTCAATGTAACAAATCTCATAGATGAAGATTATAGAAGTTAGGCTACGTTTTCCATGAGCTGGAAAACAATTGTAAATTATTTATCTTGAATCTTTACAAGAGTAATATAAAATAATTAATAATAATCCCAAAACTTCTTATCCTCAACAGATGACTGGTCTCTTCTACATCAGATCTGGCATTGACAGTTCTTTTAGCACAACCAAGTTTATAGTAGTTACTAGTTCAACCAAGTTTATAGGAGTTTATAGACAAACTAGCTATATATAAAAATCATAAAAGTTTAATCCCAAAATAACTTTTCCAAGAGGATCTTTGTCAACGACAGTAGAAATCCTCATTGATGGGTATTCAATCCTGTCTCTAAGACATTTTCCACTGCAACACACACATGCACATTGAGCATACACATAGTACACGAGATAACTAGAAGCTTGCATGACAGCAAGCAAATAAGGAAATGGAGAATAAAATACCAAAGTGAATATCAAGAAGATCAAACCTGGATCTTGACCACTCGTTGCCTTAATATTAGAAATTCCTTTCTCCCTTTCCACCCTCTAAATTTGTTTTGTATACGAATGGCAGCAGCATGTAAAGGCATAACAGACTGTCCTTGTTTTTGTGACTTAATAGAGACAAGTGACAATGCTTGCTCATCAGACATTCCAGACTTATCATCCCCACTCTCAGCAAGCTTCTTTCTGTGAAATGAATGCACTCTAAAGGCTTGGTATATCCGAGCTGCAGCTTGAGAGGCATTGCGAACTGCAGTCAATGAGTCCTGAAGTGAAAGCCCAGCCTGCATATCACCATATGGAACCTCGAGGAAACTAGGTTCTGCAACACGTGCACCTGCCAAGGTAGTTAAATTTGGTATTTCATTCCCTTCTGGCTCGATAGTGAGGACCGAAAGATGGCTGGTCAAAGATGACTCTGCAAGAAAACCAGCAATGCCTTTATGACCATTTGCTGATGCTAAGTCAGCAGGAGTTCTCCCAGAAGGAAAGTCAAGAGTCGGATCAGTCAATAAACCAGGTGATGCGCCCATTGCAATAAGTTTACCAACTGTACGCTCCCTGAAAACATGTAAGACAATATGTTGGGCAAGTACAAAAATAAACATGTATGACAATAAAACATCCAGGCAACACACCTGCCACTAAATGCTGCCCAGTGAAGGGCGGTCCACCCATGTGCATCTCTGAAGTTTATGTTGACACCTGCAGCTACTGTTGGTTCTAGAGCCCAATCATATCCAAGAGCAGCTGACAAATGTAGCACACCCTGGCCCTCCTCATCCCAGATGTTGGGGCCTTTACCATCTTCAGCAAATTTGTTCATAAGCCAAATATGCAGCCTATCTTGTAATGATGTTTCAAGAAATTGTTCTTTTGCATTTTCAGAAGAAAACCCCAGAGAGAGTAGCTTACTAAGACGCAAATGAAGAAGCATTTCATTTGTGTTATAAATATGAGCATCTGCCTCCTCCATATGGCGAGCATCACTTTCACGGAATTCAAACTCTCTTACTTCACTGCAAGCAAGCCTGTTAGAACACGTCACATAAAAAGGAACCCTTCCGCATTTATGTGGTGGAGCACTGCAGCAAAGTATTCCATCTCCTACAATCTTTGCTGGAACTTCAATTTCCCCAAACATGCATGACCAATTAATTTCCTCAATGTCATCATTCTTCAAAAATTTGCCAGTAATTAAAACCTGTAACATTTATCAGTAAGAAATATAAGAAATGATGAAGTATTCCAGTATCCAATTATACAAAAATACTTAATCCTTGATCAAAAGACATCAATTATATTCTCAAATACCTTAGTCTCTGATCCTGAATGAACCCAGCTTGGATAGAAGTCAATTATACTGAAAAGCTGATCTTGTGAAAGTGAAAGACTCATTATGTATGCATCTACAGACCCTTGATTTGTAATGTAAGAATCTCCAATAACAATATCACCTCCTATAGTGCTCCAGTGTACTCCAGAATTGACTTTTGTCTGTGAGTCCACAACCTCCCCTAGTTCTTTGCTCATCCACCTGGAGAAGCTATCATACTTCTTCAGACCTTCACCTTGTAAACTGGAGAGGTCCAATGACAACTGCTTCAAAAGGGAAGGGCGATTATAACTTCCATCTACAAATGCATCATTTTCTATGGCAATGCTTGTTGTAACGGTTGAATCAGTGTCATCATCAGCAATCTGGGGGAGAAAGACATTTCAAATGAGAATGTAGTAAAAAATAAGGGAATTGCCTAAGAATGAAGAAGTTATCAAAAGCTTAGAAAGAACAGAGGGAATATTGTTCAAGGCAGCATACTTCCATCCATTCAACAAAACTCTCAGGTGTCATAAATGGTAATTATCTGCATCAATGCCTATACATTTATATCCATATGACCTTTATAGTGCTTCATCAAGTAACAGAAAAATATGCAATCAATGTAACTAGATTCAGGGAAACAAACATCAAATACTCAAACCTCATGTAGTTCAAAATCATTACTCATTAGTACTGAACATGTGCAAATTTGAAAAGAATTTGACAATCCACTGTAGTCGAATAGATCAACAGCAGCATGAAATATTTCTAGAGTTATTGTCCAAACTTAGCCATACCAATTACACAAATAAAATTTTCATCTTTCATTCAATATGAAAATTACAATGGTAAACTAAATGTGAAGGTAACACTCAAAACTGTCAAAATCAATTAACCGGAATTGATTGAATACGATAAGTGATAATACCTTCATTACAGATTTTCTTAAAGCACTGCAATCATCTGGCCTAAAGTTGATATTATCTGAAAATAGTTCTCCCTCTATGGTAGCTTGAAAGTTACTATCAAATTTCTCTATGGAAGGCTCTCTAAAGCCAACTGATGGCTGGTGAGATGGCATTTGAAGTGTTGCTGCATGTTGCAGAACTTCATTCCATGAGGCTAGATCAAACTGTGGTTTGGACCCAATAAATGCAGACTGAGAACCTGTTCCATCCCAGTCTTTGCTTACATTTCCCTGCGTAGAATAAAGATCTGATTTTGGTTCTATGTACTGTCCTTGAAAATCACCTGGAAGGTTTTTAACAACATTACTACCAGTTACACTTCCATTATCAAATTTAACTGAAAGGAAGTAACAAAAAAAATACACTCACCTTGACCATATATGGAAGGATCACGAACAAAAGGGTCCAATAACTGAACACCCTTCATTTGTCCAGCATCATACTGCCGCATCGTAGTGAAAGTGTGGTGTCTGGAACTTGATGGATTATCTGCTGCATTGAATTTCGCTTTAGATACACTGAAAGAAATGCATGATTGGAATATGAATCAGTGGATCTATATTCAGTGTAAGATGATGCATAACAGCTTATGCTGGTACGGTTGATACCTGATTCAGCATCTTCATAGTCTAAATTGTGTACACTGTTGGGGCTTTCAACATCGGTTAATTGTGAAGGCAGTTGGCTGTGGTTACTAAAGGAATAAGAAGATGCAGGACTCTCAATAGGGTTAACTTGTAGAACTTCAACATCTCTAGTGCGGCTGGAACATGGTTTGTGACCCTGTATATGAAACAAACACATGAGAGACAAATTCATCATATCTGCAGTCATAAGGGTCAATAATCTCCCATATAAGTGCTCGTCCTATGTGTGCTGACTAATCAATAACTACTAGTCTAAGCTTAAATATAAAAAGTAACTGCCGTAATACTCAAGCTAGTGTAGCAATTCAATAGTCTTTTTCTTAAAATAAAAAATGATGTCTGCTAGACAAGTTTTAAACTACCTTCAAGTAATCAAACATTTCTATGCTAGAGAATACAAAATAGCAATCAATCATTTTTTTAAAAAAAAAAAGATCATACAAGAATTGTTTGCCCGGAATTGACTATTACTCAAGATGGGGCACAAGTATTACTCATGGTTGTGTCGGATCCAAGCCTCTCGTACAGTCTTCTTTAGGAGTATCTACACATGATTAATTGGAATGTTGGGTGTTGACTCAGAAAGACATTATCAAGAGTTTCTAACACAAGTATGAAGAGGGTAGATAGAGAGCGCCAGAGATTACTGAATAGGTAAAACACACATTTAGATCTAGTTCCTCAGGATATCAAACTGCAAGAATATATGAAAAGAGATATTAAGTAGAGGATCAATAAATGCTACAAAACCATATAAAGTTTCAGACTTTGAAAAACCTCAAAATTTACTGTTCTTAAAAAAACAAATTAGCTCAAGGTGATGGGCTACCACCTTCACTTCAAGATAGTGGACAAGCACAATGTGCATCAAGTCCCTGCATAAATCAAAATGGTGGGTTGTCAAATAATCAGTGTTCCAAAGCACAATTAAAATTAGCAAGCAGATTTCAGTTTAAGAACATAGGTTCATATATGCTAGTAATTCCAGAAAATGAGAAATAAGCACAAAGAAGATATCAGTATGAAGAAAGGGGAACAAAAGATCAAAATCTTCTTAGACCTAGGTTATTCCTAGTTCCTATAAGAAATCCTTTTTACTGTTGTAGTAATTATTCTTTCCAACTATGTCTGAAGTTTCCCTTGCTGAGAACATATATACCAATGGACCTAAAGATAATTCTCAATATGTTTCTCACGCTATTCAACCAACATAAAGAGATATTATCAATACCAATATCAGGCTAATACAAAATAATGCTAATTCATGAAGATATTTTGAAATCTAATTACAAGTCTACTCTTCAAATCATGTCCACAAATGTAGCAAAAAACTTTGCATTAGAAGAGCCAACTTCAATAATTGGCCATAGGAGAACCAACATTGAGTCGATCTGCAGAATTGCATTCATGCAACATTCCATAATTGGATTCTTCCAGAACTAGAACTCCCAGGGGCCAGGTCCTTAATTTGGGAAAGCTCAGGCATAATTGCCAGTAAAGGTTCTCATAATCACCAACTATCATATAAAAAACATGTTCTATAGCATAACTCCTTTGATTTATTTGAAATTTGAGCAGCAATTACAAAGCAAACACCAGAGGTCAATAATTATTTAAATCCTTATATTTGAGAAGAACGAATTCAAAATAACACCATTTCATCATTTTCCAGATGTTAGTCATTATTTACTATGCAGCTTGAAATTTGCAACAATGGATCATACTAAAAGGTAAATTATGACTCACTCTTCCAACATCCAATAACTCCTCCTCTGAAAACTTTCATTCTCTTCACCATGAGCATAGTAGCAATGAAGCACATCAACACTCCCAGCCTGAAAATGTTAACATTTAGGAAGCATGCAATAATATAGAACATTCAGAAATTAAACTAAACCACATCCTACAGAGAAGAAAGAAATAACTGTAGCTTGTTTATGTAATTCACTTCTAAGTGAGTTAACCACTATGTACTACTGTGTTTAGAGCAGTTAAGCAGCATTGATTAATAAAATTAGCAAAAAAACAAGACAATATGGAAATGTCCAAAATTGATTAATAAGCTCCATAAGTTGAATCAACCGTGTGAGGAATAAAGTACCATATAAGGGAACTTTACTCGCCAGAATTAAAAAGGGAAGACAATGTTTTGGTTGATTTACCATTCCAGAGCTCAAAATGGAAGATAAGACTCATTTAGTTGACCCCAAACAGTTGAGAAATGAGTTTGTCTACATTAGTGTACACATGTAAAATTATTTTTTATAACATTATCAAGGTTTTCTGTGGCGCATTCTATTCAAACATATGCAAACTTGCATAGAATGCATGGTATGTCAATTATTGTTACAAAATTTCATATAGACTTAAAAACTGGGGAAAAGCCAAGCTCTTTGTTTGTGGAATTTTGGATATGCCTGCCTACATATAAAAATCTAATATGACAAAAATGGAAGGACAAGATTCACTTTTTTTTTGCAAAAAATGAAGATTATTCTCTTGGGTATGATTTTCCTCTGTTTCTCTAAACATGTAGGTGTGTTTCCTTGGAAGGATAAAAAATAATATAAGGACAGACAAGCAGAAATAGAAAATGAAGATAAGAGGAACAAAATGGTATTAGCTTTAGTTGTGTATTCTGTGAAAGGATCAAACTAAGAAGAGAATAAGTTTTCTAGTATGACCTTTATTTTTCAAAGTAAAAGATTGGTTAATAAACACAAAGGTGGCAAGTGGGCTCAAATAAGGGTAAAAGCTGAGGTGGCAGCAAGTGATAAATGAGCGACTATCATGATAGTTTTTCATCTAATTATGGACCAATATGGACCAACCTTGGGGCAAAGAAGAGAAAGCCAAATGCCTCTTTCTCCTACTATCCTCCCTATTCTTCCTATGCCTCCTGATCAATGCTCACTAACACCAGCTTGTGCGGACAATTGATGTCAACTAGTGTTAATAAAAAAAAGTCATTTTTGCACACAAAGTTTTACTATTGTTTTACCCCCAATGGTTTTAACTTTATCCAACTTTGAATATTTGTAATTATATTTATTTCATTACTCTGTCTACTTGTAGTTTTATTGTTTTGACTTCACCTTTAGTTAATGTTTTTAAACATATAACTTGTTTCTTCCTATCTATAACAGAAAATTACATAAAAAGTGTGGTAACTGAAGATGATAATCAGCTAAGGATGTGGATAAACAGCTTAAAAAGACCATGTTTGCCCTAAAATACTCTCTCATTAGCAAGACTTCAAATGATAAACACAGAGAAGGCATTCACCTAACATAATTTACCTTTAGTCTCTCATGAGCTTCTTTTACAGTCTTCCCATCCTTCTTCTTTCTCCAATTATGACCATCTTTCCTGAAGTATCTCAATACTTTGCGATCAAAGAGAAAAACAGATCCACCTGGAGAACATGACAAATGCTGATCACTGAAACAGCATATCATGAAAAAATATGAAGAAAACAACTGAACACCTAGAATCATAAATCAAAATTCTTTAGACATCAATTAATGCAAGCAGTTGATGACTATAAGCAAAGTAGTAGGAAACATAGAAGGCCATACTGGGTGGTCTATTTGGTGGTTCTGGCGCAATATTGAACTTCCTGTAGTTCTGTAGTATTTCACAAATTTCAGCAGGGCGCAACCACCGATGTTGTGCTTCAACAAGTATCTGATCAATGTCTATACATGCATATTGAAATTACAGGATCATCAATACAAAGAAATATATATATATAAACACAAGAATACTGTCAACCATCTAAAATTTGAGAAGGTGAGCACGCCATCACTAGTGAAAAATCAGTGTTAAATATTAAGGCCAGACGACTGTGTTGAATCATCAACAGAATACTCATGATTTAATCCATAAAAACTGTAACCATATGCGCCAACACTGGAAGGAAGAGCCAATATAAGTAAAAGATAGCAAACCGACCCCCTGTTTTTCTAAATGAAAACAGTTACTTTGCAGGAAGCCAATAAATAGATTTTTTTCGCATATAATAACCTTTAACATGAAAAAACAAGAAAAAACCTCCTAATATTAGCCGCTAATAATCAACTTGATCGACAAAGAGACACCAAATCGACGACGATCAAAACCCCATAACTGGAGCAGAAGAAGAAAAAAGAAACGAAGAGATAAACGAACAACCAAAGCCATACCAAGCTGAGGGGTCAACGAGAACCGCCTGGTATCCGCCATCAAGCGCTCAGTAAGATTCAGGGACCCCAAACTCGACGTAGAAACCCTAACGTCTCGATCATCAAATTCCGAGCGCCGGTCCGTTCGTCGGAGCAGTACCACCGGTGGATCAGTTAACACCGGGGCAATTCCACGTCCAGGATCTTCAGAAATCCACGAAAAAGGTAGGAATTCCCGCAGCGCGGAAGAGGAGATCCGGATCAGAAAAGAAAATAAAAATAAAGGGTGAAAAGAGTGACAGAGTACCTTCCGGGAAGGGAGAAGCACCGAGCCGCCGACTTGGAACAAAGAGGAACGTTCCTGGCGCAATTTACCACACTACCCTTATCGAATCAAGTCCGGATCGACACGTGGCCGATTCTCGTTCAGTCACGAGCAAAGACGTCGGATGCGGGCGGGCGGGACGCTGACGGCGGTGCATGCTGGCGCATAGGTTAGTATATGCGGACAACGCTGTGAAGAGGAAGCCGTTTTATTTGTCATCTGAATCTCGTCGTTAATTATCGAGATATATATGCCAGTCCTTGTCGTCAGTTCCAGTTGTCAAGGAAACATTTATGTCGAGAGTGGAAAATGTAAGAAGCGAACAAAAAATAATAATTATCTTGTTTTTAAGAGTTCATTACAGTTTAAATAAAAAGTACAAGTAGGGCAATGCCAAATAGCTATCTGATCGACTAGAATATACTGTACAAATTTTTGTTAAGATATTTTAATAATGTTATTTTTATATATTAAATTACACGCATGTATTACCATTTAAATGTTACTGTCCAAATTTTGATTAAAAGAATTGTTGATTGGCTATCCTCCTTGCTCGATTGAGATAGTTGGTCATATTACTTGATATCTGAGTTAAGATGGAAAGTCTGTCTGAATGGAAGACCTGAACGAGTGCTCATGCCGGACTGGCCCTACGGTCAACTTGGATGCCTCACTAATATTTTTGATTTCTTCTTAATTTTGACTGTCACCTCAACCGTTCTTCTCCATTTAGACCTGTTTCTCGGGGGTTCACCTTTGTCGTCGTATCAAGTCCCATAAAAAAAAATTATTTATTACTAAAATAAATTGAAGAGCATTTATGATAGATGATCCCGAACTCCAATATCTTTAATTATACATCCCATTTTTTTAAAAAAAATCTTATAAATACATTATAACTAATAATCAAACTGTCATTACTTATCTTTAAACATTTGAATAAAGATATGAAGAAAAATATGGATAAATATCTATTTCCATCTTTACCATGAAGAGCGAAAATCTTTGCCCCAATAGCATATCTAATTTATCATCAAAATATCAAATTTGGTATAAAATTAGCACTAAAATATTATAATCTGTACACCAAATTCTACATAAAATATGATATGATTAATAGTATAACACATCTTTGGTGTTGTACACCAAATTTTACATCAAATATGATATGATTGTAAAAATTAAGAGAAGAAAAAACTAACCATATTATTAAATCTCAAAATTGATACAGAGTATATGGTCTTATATAGTTAAGTTAAGAAACCCTAAACCCAATAAAAAAAGGAAAAA
>JBBMJZ010227845.1:0-19276 GCA_037833815.1 Zingiber zerumbet
GTTTTGTTGCAGGATCGCCGAAGCACTAGAGGAGCGAGGAGGGACGCCATTTCCCCAGCGTTCATCGACCCCTGACTCGGACAGGAACATTACTCTTTAAAATATTATTTTATTTAGATTATTACTCAAATAAATAAAATTAGAATGATATAGAGTTACTGTGATAGAAGCTATCAACTTAGCTTCTACCACATGTGGAGCTAGCGGCTAGTTTTTATATATTGTGGAAGTTGATTCCAGCTTCTACAATTATTAGATGTCAGTTGCTAGTTTTTACCCAATAGAATGATAAATAATATAAGGATTTTTTTTTATAAATTACTTTAAAAGAGATGCAGAGGGATTTAATTTTAACGGAATGTCCATCTGATAAAAATATAAATGATGAACGCCTTTTTAATTTAATTTTCACGCCATATTCAAATTACGACGCAATTTCATGATTAAAGCGCATGATTTTGAAACACTTTCCAAATTTTGAATCCTATCCTGTCTCTTTTGAATTTTACTCACGCTCTCCATGAGCTCTGCATTTTATCAAGATGGAGTGAGATTGATGCGGGGGAGGCTACTCTTTCATGAATCGTTATACGAGGGTTACTAGTATGTTTCATTGGTTCCTTGAGATGAGGATGGTGTTGCCAATAGAAAGTTTGTACCGATTGACTTAGTTCTTTCATTTGAACATGTCTTAGGGCAGTAAACAACGAGCTAAGTCAAGCTGAGTTTTAGGGTATTTAAACTTATTTGATAAGATAACCGTATCAAGCTGAGTCAAGTTAAAATGAATCAAACCTTTAAAATGATTGTTCAAATTTAGTTGATTTATTTTTTATGAGCTTGAACTTATTTGAAACTTTACTTGAGTTTGAGTTTGATTTATTTAGATATTATCGAGCTCTCAATTCAAGCTTAACTTGAGCTTGGTTCAAATTTAATTTATTTAGATGTTATTAAACTCTCAATTGAGACGGCATTCAACAAAAGCTTGACATTTTGCTTGTATGCTTTATTTGATTTGACAAATTAGGAATAGAAAACATTGTGAATATGAAGGATAGATACACAATCTCAAGAGATAGTTTAGGAAAGCACAGATGCATGTATTTAGATTTCTAAGTACCTCCCCTTAAATCAATAAAAAAAAAATCAATATATTTTATGAACATCATAATAATAATAATAATAATAATTTTTATTATTTTTTCCTTCCTATCATCTATTTTTTAAGGTAAATCATAATATCATGGGACATAAAAAAAAATAGGATTTTCTCCTTCTATAATTTATTAATTTTATAATGCCGTCTGATTCTTCAGCTGACCCGAAGATTCGACTAACTTCCCCTGGCCATCTCAGATTACCGCCAGCCGTCGTCCTCGGCCGATCTCTAGCACCGGGACACCCAACCCTTGGCGCGTATCGCCGCTGCTACCTGGAGTGGTGACTCGAGGTCGCGATCCGCTTCCTCTGCCAACCCAAGCAGTGGTCGACCGAGCTACACGCATCGCACTCCCGGATTCTATCCAGCTGCTCCTGCGGCGACCCCACCGCCTCAGCTTGTCTCTTACCCAACCCGACCAAATCCCCTCTCGTTCTAAATAGGGGAAACAGAAATCTCGACGATTCCTCTACGGTTTCGCGACTGGAGCGCATCGCCGCTCGTGGACACGTCGCGTGCGAGCATAACACAATGGCTGAACTCCTTGGTGCGGCACAAGTGAAGGAGAACAGGGTGTTCAAGTGCGCTTTCGCGGTGCTTGGGATCATGAGCAGCCTGCTTATCTATGGCATCCTACAGGTAGATCAGCATACTCATCCATTTCGGCAAACCCTAGTTATGTATATATCTTATAATATTTCTGATTGTGTTAACGGAACGATTTTCATTTGTCCTTTTATTCTCAATAAATAAACAAAAATTTGAAAAGGGTGCATAAACTTCACCTCATATGTTGCCCCATTTGCTTTTGTTGGTCTCTATTTATTCTACTCAAAACCTGGAGTAACTCTTCTCGTTTAAGTAGGGAATTTCAATAATCTTAGTGGTGTAATGAATAGTGCATATGTTCGGAAAATTAAAAATTGCACTTTTCATCATTTTCATAATTCACTGGACAAAAGCTTGGTGTAATCAGTTGCTACTACGCTAGTTTATCCATTCAGTGTAGGGTGCTATTTCACCTCCATTCTGCACTCTTCAATTCAATTGAAACTATATAAACATTTAAGTTTATGAAATTATTTTCATGTATACTCCTAAATCTCATTAAAGATCTGCACAGGTTATTCCAACCAAGCAGTATCATGTGGTACCCTGGAGAATCTTGGATTTCTACTTTGTATCTTGCTCACTAGATTGCTTTTATTTTCAGGAGAAGATAATGAGAATTCCATATGGGATAAACAAAGAATATTTTAGATATTCACTGTTTCTTGTTTTCTGCAATCGCATTATGACATCTGCAGTATCTGCAGGAGTTTTGCTGGTGAGTTTTATATGTCTCTATTTCAAATTTAGCTAGCGTGATTTAAAGAAAACCATTCCATGCTGCTTGTTCCATAGGCAAGTAAAAAGTCACTGGATCCAGTAGCACCCATGTACAAGTATTGTGCAGTATCTATATCTAACATACTAACCACAACCTGCCAATATGAGGTAAATAACTTTTATTCAGTGACTTTATCATCATCTTTTGGACTTAATCAGAAGCCTTTTTGCTGCCTTTGTCTTTGTGTCTCCAGTACAAGTAAAATTATTCTTGATTGTTTCAGGCCCTGAAATATGTTAGTTTTCCAGTGCAGACCCTTGCAAAATGTGCAAAAATGATACCTGTCATGGTAAATCTCCATCAAGATTATGTTTATCCTTAAATATAACTTCTGCTTCATCTTAAAACATTTCTGGTTTTCTGTCCAAATGGCGTTTGACATGATTCCGATTTTTCTTTGTCTAATGATTTACCTTTTCCTTCTGTGCCTTTCTTTTTGTTGGTTTTTAAATTGTTCAGCAGTCAACACAAAATTGATATGTGTTGAACTGGAGGATTTGGGATATGAAGGATAAACATTAATGTGTTTGTTGTTTCATTGGCATGAAAACCTTGTTCTATTTCATTTTAGCTTGGTTAGTCCATCAGTAATTGCACAATATTTCCTGTTTTTCCTATTGGATTTATTAATTATATGGAAGTGGTGTTTAAATATTTGTTACTCCTAGCTTTCTTGAAGAATACCAAATACATTGTTCTTCTAATCAAGTGTAGTGGAAGATGCATCAAAGAACATTTCTAATTTGTGACTTTGTGTCGACCGTAGTTTGTTACTATATTGACCATCAGTGTGGTAAAATTTTACACTGAGCCATTTTTCTCATGTTGGTCTTGTATTCTTTTCAATTATTTCTTACATGGATATTGTTCAATGTAGTTTCATATTCTGATACTGTATCACCATACTGGTTCAATAGCTGATTGCAACCATTTCAATATCTGTACCTGATGTCAGTGAGAAAATTAATGAGCCTTGTGATACTGTCTCGCAGCATTGGCTGATGTGGGTCTCTAAGATCAAACATCAACATGCTTTTAATTAGCAAAATTGACGCTTCTTTCTTTTATTTATACAGAGTTTTTATCAGAATAGATGTCATGTCTAGTTGTATGGATAAAGCAGCAAAGTTCACAATTATGCATTTTTTGAGCCTTTGTCTGTATTAAATTTCTTTGAAGTTAGTGACCCATTACCTAGTCATATCTAGGTATGTGTAAAATTTTTTGAATTAGATGTCACTCCAATTTTGTGGTCTATGATGGGTTAAAATTCTGTGATTCTTGTTCCTAGTTTTGAGCATGAATCTTGTTTTTCCCTCCTTTCTAATGTATGTTTCTTGTTACTTGGAACATTTCTGGTGTCTACTGTTTCTGTAAATTTATCATGGAAAGGATGACCTCACTTTACGCAGAGAGATGGAAGGTTTCACTACATTTACCATCCATTAGAAGGAAATATTTGTTAATTGACACTTTGTTAGTAACTTAATGATGTTCAATCACATCCCACTATAGTTATATAATCTTTGCATTGATCTGTCCATATGAATTCCTTGTTGAACTCAAGTATTGATGTCTAGATATCCTGATAAGTATCATCACGATTTTAGTTTCAGAGTCATGGTTGAGTTTCATATTTGTCCTTCAGTTTTAGTAAATTATATTTTGAACAGTGTTATCACACCTTGCAATATTTTCTTAGGAAGTTTTCTTTGTTTGTGGATCTGTGATCAGTATTTCTTGTGTATCAGGTTTGGGGAACACTTATAATGCAGAAGAAATATAATGGGAAAGACTATCTATTTGCTCTGCTTGTGACAATTGGATGTGCTGCATTTATTCTATATCCAGTAAGCATAAATCTTGCATTTTGAATTCTTTCCTAGATTTTTCTGGATACATCTGATCATTTATTTGATAGTAGTTTCTCAGATGTCTTCTTTTGCTGTTAGTTTTTCTATACTTTTTTATTAATTGACTTCCAAAAATCCCTATACTTGAATAATGCATCTCAATTACCAATTCTCATATGTGCATGTTTCTACCTAAGTAGGAGCGATACTTTTCATATTTTTGGGTGTTAAAAAGATCCTGTAGTTCTATACTAGATTGCTACCTTTTGCAATTCTATCATGCATCTTTCTGTTGCATCTTACAAGTTTTTTGTATGGGTATGCTAATATGTACCTTCCATGTCACTATATAAATAAGTTGTTATTTGTGTTTAATACATGATCTTCATAGTATCAATCTTATCTATAGATGCAGCGATCAAATGCCTGGAGTTGATTTTTTTTTTTTTTTTTGAAGATTATGTTCTCTAAATAAGTATGATGTAATTCTTCATTGCAGGCATCAACTGATATTACCCCGTATAATACTGGAAGAGAAAGCACTATCTGGGGAATTAGTCTTATGCTTGGTTATCTTGGGTATACCCTTACTAGTTTCTAGTTTCATTATTTTTGTGTCTATAATAGAAGGAATTTGATTTCTTTTAGTACTCTGGTTGTAAAATTTGGATAAAAGAGATATTGTACTGTTTGTTGTATGACATAACCATGACAAGTTATATATAGGACTCAATTTGGACCCTGGTCCTAAAACATCTAATATGGGTCTAAAGCTACATGACTTATTATTCCTAGTAGTATTATCATTGGTTTTTATACACCAATCATTAATAACAAATTATTTATCTGGATATTATTGCTCTGAAAACTTTTAACAATCATTAGTAGTGTCTTGGAACACTGTTCTTTGCGTTGACATATCTTCTCATCATGCCACTTTATGTTGTATGTACTTGTTTAACTTACATCACTATTTTAAATAGAATTAATGTTTTAGTTGGCATATTATGTTTCCATTTTTTTTTTCTATCGCTAGGAATTCTATGATTTTGAATGCTCAAAGTAGATTATCTAGATTAGCTTTTATTTGAAATATGTTCACTGTCTAAGCTCTTGAGGAACTCCTAGCTGTCTTCAACCCTTCTTTACATGAGTGTACTATGTTATAAAATACTATTCTGATAAATACTAGAAGTTCATTTGGTGATGGATATATGCTAGTTTCGTTGCCAGCATTTTTTTTATTAATATAGGTCACATTGTAACATTTGCCAGTATTTTGTGATTACTAGTGTTCATATTGTCACATTCCAGTTTCTCATTCTTCATTTATGTTTTCCAGGTTTGATGGTTTCACCAGTACATTTCAAGACAAACTTTTTAGAGGTTATGACATGGAAATACATAATCAGATATTCTACACAACAGTTTGTTCATGTCTCCTCAGTTTAACCGGTAAAATTCATTATATTCTTGCACTTCAAAATCAATTGCTTAAAGTCATACCACTGGTGAACTGTCTTACTTACCTTTCTATAATAGTTTCTTTTTTTTTTTTAAAACAGAAAATCATTTGTTTTATGCAAATCAATCATGTGTAACCTTTGTTGAGTGAGTGTCCTTTGATTTGGCTAATTACATGATTCTTTGCAGATGCAAAAGCAGAGTTCTGGAATCTCCTTTTCTAAATTGTATTGATGTCTAAGAACAAATGATTGGCATGTGATTTTAATATAGGTTTGAAAATGCTTTTCCATTATATTGCTAAATGAATTCAGTTTTTATTTTGTTGCTGTGGGACTATCAACATATAGAAGTTTCGCATATGATTAGCAGAATACTACCTATCTGAAAGTGTAAAACTAGCATGCTCATCATCTTTTTGTTGGTTCCGTCTATAGATGCTTCTTGTCATGGATATGACTATTTAAAGTTGGCTGACTTCTCATTCCAAAAGCTCAAGCATAGGAAATAGACCGACTTATATCCATACTCTTCACACTCCCCCTTCTATTATTTTAATTTAAGCATAATGCCTCAACCACAATGGTGTACTAGATCAAACTACTAGGCTTAGTAATGATATAATTTAATAACACAAATGATATTGAAGTACTGAGCTGAAAGGGGCCTTCTGAGGGCTTGGTTTACAGTCTAATCTCAATTTAGAGTAACTTTCCTTGCAATCATCTCTAACTGACTTGTTTTCTTCCCAGTTATATGTGCAACCCATATGCTCTCCCTTTTATATGAACTGTTTGCTATATGCTAATCTATCTAAATGACCATTGGGTGTTGTAGCAAGCATCACCTTGACTGTTGTTGGCATTCTCGTTAATGTTGATAAAATGAAAACATTTTCTCATTTTTTCCATCTGGAAATACCAATTCTCTTGGTTTCCTTTTTACCTTATTGAGGGGCTACATTTTATTGTCTTTGCAGTTGCATTAGAATTTTATTTAACCAGTTGTAGGTTTTCTCTACAGGACTCATTCTACAGGGTCATCTTCTTTCAGCAATAAATTTCATGTTCAAGCACCAAGATTGCTTCTACGATGTAGCACTTCTATCCACTGTAAGCATATTTTACCCAAGTTCCCTTTGCCTTCCCTTTCTGCTCTCATGGTTGCTTTGACATTAGATAGCACTGAGCCTCCGAGGTCTTGCGTCTTTAGATATGACACGCTTGATCTAAACGTGAAGGTTTCTAACAGATACTCCCGATCTTTTTTTCTTTTGGCATACCAAATGTTCACAGGTAGCAACTGTTAGCCAGTTTTTTATTTCTTACACAATTCGCAATTTCGGGGCTCTTACATTTGCTACCATCATGACCACCAGACAGGTGAGTTGTTTATGAAAATAAAATATCTGCAAATCTTGTCCAACTTCTGTACTAAATCATATGTTGGGACATCTTTTTAGCTGGTCAGCATCTTGCTTTCTTGCATTTGGTTCGCTCATCCGCTTAGTTGGGAACAACTGATTGGAGCTGTAAACACTTTCTACACGTTCTTTCTGGATTTTGATATTTCTTTCTGTACTTCGACTAATACAACTTATTGTTCAGGGAATTGTTTTTGGATCGATATACACCAAGAGCTTCTTGAGGAGCCAGACACAGAGGCCACAGCACACAAGTTCATCGACTAGCAATGGCTGATACATAGTTTCAGGCACGCATTTCTCCCTTCCATTTTGAAAGAAAGCAAGGTTTTTAGATCTGCGGAATTCATGTGATAACTGGTGGATGGTGTTTTAGTCTGACTAGGTAGTGTAATACCCGCGCTTTTGCACGGGCAATTTTTTTTTAATAAAAAAAATAACCAACCAGAAAATATAAAATGTGATTTAAAATTACAAACTTGTTTATAAAATTATTTTATAGGAGTCGCCTGGGACAGGCTCAATGTATACATTTATTTAGAAAATAATAAATTTAAGATTATTGACATATAGTCATAATTTTAAATATTTTTAGTCAATTTATAAAATAAATTCGTTCCTATTCGTATAATTTATATATCTGCATTTGTTAAAATTCATTATCGCGTTGTCTCAAAAACGAAAGCATCTCAATTTTTTCATCTGAATTGAATAATCGATACTTCTAAAAGATTCATGAGTTTTACTGTTTTTTTTTTTTGGTTTCATATTATTTTATTATATTAATCTATTTGTTTATTCTATGGCTTTTTTTGATTTTTTTTTCTTTACATATATATATTTATTAATGTATTGACAGAAACCGAGGCAGGGTACTCACCGTTGAAGTTTGGCATAAGGAGGGATTGCCCAACGACTCGAGTGCCCGTCTTATTTTACGGTTTAAATTTATCAACGTTTTGATCTAACGGCTTGAAGGAGATCTTTATATTTTCCATGGGATCGGTCAATTTTCAAAATATATATAGAAATAAAAATTGAAGAAGACCTTCCGAAGTCCTAACAAATTTCAGCTCTTGGTTCTTAAAATCAGTACTCTTAATATCACAGAGTTGGATGAAAAAAAGGGGAGAGCTCTCCGTCCTTGGTTCTCCTATATTTTTTGGAACCACGAGAATCCTTAGAATGAGATTCAGGTTTTTCAAATATCTCACTCCCAAATAGAGGCCATCTGTCAACAAAAAAATTTCATGATTTTTATTATCTCATCTCTTTCAATAGTGGAGATTTAAGGTTTAAAGATACTTAAGAATATCTAAGTGATTAAATGCAAATCAATCTGAACTATTAATTAATTAGCGATTTCATTTCATTTACAATCCAACGGATCTGGACTTTAACCGCCAACTCGTTGAAAAGTCCAGTTTGCCACTCGTGTGTTCAAGGTTTCAGTGCAAATAGGCTTAAAATCTTGGAATTTGTTAAATTCTGTTGGAAAACTAACTTACAGGCTAGGTACTTCCGAGACCAGATCTCCTAGTCCAAAAATAAATAGATCCGAGGATAATCCACTTCTAATTATGATCAGATCGTAATTGTAATCCGATCGTAATTGCTTGTGATATGTTTATATGTTCATCGTCCCCACCAGATTATAGTTTGGGTCGGAGCGGACGGTCAGAAACTGTCCCTACTCAGCGTCCGGCAACCTAGACACTTGTCCACTTCCAGTGGCCTCCAGGTGACCTCCGGCAACTTCTAGCCGCCCGCTTCAACCCAAACTATAACCTGGTGGGGATGATGAACCAATGAAAGAATCGCAACTAATTAAGAGTTGATCATCTCCTAATTCACTTTTTTAGGGATCAAGAGATCTTCTCTCACTACTTAGAGGGTTCCGGCGTACCCTCAATGGTGGAGCATAGAACTTTTAGAAGTTATTTTCTTATGAGCTTATTTAAACTTTGGAACTCAAATTTTTTTATCAAATTTAATTAACTATTTTAAAAATATATTAATTTAATATATATAACCCATATTCTTTTTATTTTAATATATTACAAACAACTTAAAATTTTATAACTTTATAAACTCTTATATTATTTATATTCAAACAAAATATAAATAAATGTCAATCAATCCAAAGTCACTAGTATTCAAATTTTCTTTATATTTTTATTGAATGAATATAAACGAAATCTTATCAAATCGAATACCGACCTCCACGAATTATGATTCATCTACAACCTACTTCAAAAAAACCCCAAGTTTGCAAACATCGAAATCACATTGTTCAACAGACATGATTGCTTCAACAATCATTTGGCCTTGGGATAGCTTGCCATCCGGTGCATAATTGGAGGACTTCTTTAAGGGCCAATGATGCAGGTTCCACAGTCCATGGTGGATAATGTTCTGAGGGATCGAAAACACTTTGAGCAGCAGCATCTAACAACCCAAGCTGGGTGCCGTTCAGAAACATGTCGCCTTCGGACCTTATCCAACCCGCCTTCACCTCTTCCCGATCGGCTGCCTGTGCCAACAACATACATCTAATTACCAAAGCTCACTAGACTCTTAATAAATTCAACATGAAATGTTCATAAGCTCATTTAGAATGAAATACCAACTCCTCAGGCATGATTCATGTTGTAATCTAACAAGAATTACCTTCTCAGGCATGTACCTAAATACCAATTTCTTTTGTCCTGCTTCATAAATATTGCATTGAGACAAGATCTGGAGCCAGAGAAAAAGGTCAGTCGGGTATTTTGAGTAGAACACAGACAAACAAGCGCTGCTTATATAGTTTAAATTAGAAAGGACCTGTGCTTCTACACTGGCACAGACAGCATATATGCTCCAGTTTCTTGTGTAATTGTTGTAAAGGTGAACTTTGCCAAATCTAAGCCGAGGTTGTCTCTGTCTTGTTCCATCGAAGAAGCAATGGTGAATGGTAACGCGAATACATCTATCGGTAACATGACTCTTGTCTGCTCCAATAAGCATCGTCTTGTCATGATTGGCGAAGCGGTTTCTGTTCAAACATGGGAATGAGAAGCATACGGCAATGCTTGCAGTGATCACCACTAAGTAACTTTTTTATGCTAATCTATTGAAAGAACAAACCATATTGACAAGATTTCTTGATAAGGTTGCAGATTTTGCAAAAGAAATTTCAGAAAAGATTGCTGCATTATGTTGTGATGATGACTAGTAAAAGAAGGAAAGCAACTGCAAGAGTATCAGAATATAGACCAAAAGAAACAGAAACTTCTACAAGGACAATTAATCTATAATCACAGAGAAAAATGAGTATATTACATCACCTTGAAACGGTGATATCAGTACTTTCGCGAGTGATATCGATTAGTCCATCATCATAATCTTGTAAGCTGCAGCGGTCTATCCAAATATGCCTCGACTTGGGCTTTATCTGAATACCATCAACATCATGCCCTCTGCCACCTTCAAATTCCAGATTGCAAACGATTACATGTTCACATTCTTTCAGTTGTAAACCTTTGCCAGTCAATTTTATCCTCTGTTCTCGACCATCAATTGTCTTATACGATGACACCCTTAGGTATGAAGAAAGGTGAATGGTTCCTGAAACTTCAAAAACAATCCAGAGTGGTTCTCTAATGCGGCATGCCTCACGAAGTGAACCAGGGCCATCATCTACGATTGACAACAGGATCAATTCAAAACGGAATATAAGAAGGAACATTATAAAAATGCACTTTAGCCGTAATTGATCCCACAAAGTCACAACAATACAAAACACTTTTGATACTCTGCATTCTATAGAATGAGACACACTCAATCCAACTGGCAAACTAGATCTTTACATCAAGTAGATTCAATTCATGTTTTTTTGTCATTTATGTGGTTAGAAAGGGAAAAAACACATAATAACAAAATCGTGTAGAATTTCTAGTACAATCTAAGCATACTTTTCTAGCTACTGAGACAAAATGCGAGAGTAGAAACTTCAACTCGAGTTCTGAAAAAGCAACAAGTTGTAGCAGTCCACACATCCCTTCTATTATTAGAGAGATGATCCCAATTTAACAACGTATATGATGTAAAGCATGAAAGTTGTTGCTGAAAAAAGCACCGATTTAGTCACAGAGAAAGAAACTTTCGCGCATTACACAGAGAGAAAAGGGACGATCTTAATTACAAAAGCAGAAATTTTCGCGCATTATTCACCAAAAAAGAAGAGCTTTCAAGGACAAGATTGACGCAATAAATAACAATAGATGATGAGACACAGCATAATTAAATTGACACGATACCCTAGCAAGCAGCGAAATGGGAAGGGGAGAAGGAACCTGCCAAGGAGGTGACATAGTAGACCGGTCCATGGAGGCCTCCGATAGCGAATCGGCCGAAGCCCTCTGCTTGTCCGGCGAGGGCACGCAAGCTCGTGTCGACGTGAGCATAAGGCAAGGCGCCCATCGAGGCGGTGGAAGCCGCAGCTCTCCAAGCGAAGAGAGGAGACCCCCGAGGAATGGGGTGCGGAGGGAACGCGGAGCGATTGTGAGGACGCCTGGATCGATAATCAGCAGAGCCACCGACAGCCTCCCTCCCACCGATCGCCGCCCAAATTCGCCTTCTATATTTAAGGCAGACGAAGAAGGCATGGGTGAGAAATTATACTATAATTTTACCTGCAGTCTCATTGACAAATAAATCTTTAAGTACAGTCTCCATCCATAAAAATATTTATTTTCACTCCCTCAAATATATTTATCTAATTACTCATAATATTTTTAGGTATAAAAAATCTAAAAATCAATACAATCTTAAATTCAATATATTAAATTAAAATGTAGTATATTTTTTATCAAATTTAGTATGATTCTTTTTTTTACCTCAATTTATATAAAATATACTAAATTTTCTTTAAATGATACTCAATTGGATAAAAATATACTAGATTTTTTTTAAATGTACTTAATTGGATGAAAAATATACTAGATTTTTTTAAAATAGTAAATGATAAATGATGCTGAATTTATGAAGAATTATATTAAGCAGAATAAAAATCATGCTCAATTTAATAGAAAAATATACTCAATTCTAGTTTAATATGCTGAATTTAATAAGAATTATACTCATTTTTAGACTATTTGTACCGAAAAATATGAGGATTAATTTTAATAGAAAATATACTAGATCTTAGTATAGAGTATTGAATTCTAGTATAAAGCACTGAATTTAACATGAATTATACTCATTTTTAGACTTTTTATATCTAAAAAATATAAGAAGTAATTTTGATAGAAAATATATTCGATTTTAATATAAATATTTTAAGAAAAATTATACTCATTTTTAGACTTTTTATATTTATTTTTGGACTTTAGTACCTAAAAAATTTTAGGGGTAATTTAGGTAATAATATTTGTATGAGGAAATTGAAATAAGTAATACTTTGCATGTAGGGAGTGGAAATAAAGATTTTTATGATTAAGGCTGCATACAAAATTATGATTGATATTAGAGATTTTTCTCTATTCTACCGATAAGTTAATGAGAAAATTCCAAATTTTCAATTTGATCCTCCATTATTTCATAATCTCCATCTAATTTCAAGCCCGAGGTTCTTATTCCTCGTTTGACCTACTCTCTTGGCCGTGGCCTTTCTGTTGACCCAGTCCGCCGTTTGGATTTGCGAAGATCCTCGGCTGGACTTTGGAAAAGGACGCGATCGACTTGACTCATGTCTACTAATCTCGACCAGGGAGGGCGGCGATTGTTCCACTCCTCTCTCTTCGCCGCCACCGCTGCCGCCGCTTCTCCGCCAGTGCCACGGCCTTCTTCTCCGACTAGCCCAACTAGCTCAGTGGCTTAAATGGTCCTAATTAGTCTACTCGGGCAGGCCAACCCAATTGGACTTTGGATCGTGACCCGTCTAAACCTCTATGGATTATCCAACCCGAAATACCCTAATTAAATTATCTGTTGACAATTATAGTATTATTATTTTAATAAACGCGGTATAGAATTAACCTAACGCACAAAATGACAAATCGCGTTAGCGTAGAATCCATGCGAACGGAACTTCGTTAGCTGACGTGTCATGGGTAGGCATGATCATTTCGGCACGACGCCGCAAATTGCGCTGGATATAATGAAATATTTTTATTTATCTATTAATTTAGTTATTTATTTAAAAAATACTTATTCTTTTTGTCCTCGAATAAAATAAATGAATAAATAACCCTTCACGCGGCTTCTATAGACACCCTGTTATTAGGCCTCCTCTAACTGTGATCGATTATAAAATCTTTTTTCGTTTTATTCGGGATGATCCAGTGGCTAGCACATGAGATATTATCATCATAAGGTCTGAAGTTCAAATCTCGATAAAACTGAGATAAAATACCTCCCTTATGTGTTAGTCATTAATCCAAAGGCTAGTAGTCGTCCGTGATTTACTTCCTTCGTGTTAGCCCTGAGACGGATTGGTTGGGGTATTAGAAGTGAGCATATTCATCTTTTTACGACCTCCTTTAAATAATAATAATAATAATAATAATAATAACTTTAGATAGTGTTAGGGGTGAGAAAAGTTTACATATTTATTTAAAAACAATTGATGTCATCTAGTTACATATTTAAGTAATGCGACTTTCATTTTTTTTTTTTTTTTTTTTTTGATTTGTGTGATAATACTGAGGCTATATTTCTATGAAAAATATCCCACCGCAAGATAAATTAAATATTTTTAATTGGTTGAATGATTAATTTAGTGGAACCAAACTCTTAGTCGTTTGTATTCGCAAGTCATCATCTTTTTAAAATTAATTTCGAGCATATGCGGAACACCATTGTGAAAGCTCCTGTGATGTGGAAAGGACGGATGTTCAAACACCATTCATTCAGAGGATTTTATAAAGGGCAGTCTAAGTAATGCGGAATCTCCAAGAAAAATCCTATTATTCAAAGGTCATTTTCATCATTTGAATTAAAATTGTGTGAGTTGATTTCTCTTTTTTTAAAAAAAAAAATTATTTCTACTTGCATGGGGGAGTAACATGGCGATATCTAATCGTGCACTCCAAATATAAATTAGATAGGACTACAGCTAATAAAAACAGGAATGCCATTTTAGAAAATTTTTAAAACGCCGTTTTGCTTTTGTTTTATCCTCAGTATTTTATTTAATTCCTCGAGATGGAGTAAGAATTTCTCCATCCGAGTTTCCACGTTGATGGATGAGAATGGAAACGGAAGCAGGAATGTTGTCAGTAACGTGAACTCAATCAATGGCAGGAATTGGTGCGTCTGAAAGCTGTCATCTTGGAGACTTTGACAATGGTGACCAACAGCTCTGCCAACTCCCCTCCTTCTTCCCTTCCTCGTCTTTCTTAATCACTTCGCCAAACCTGATTTCGTGCACTTTACTTCAATTTTAGTTCATCGCCAGCTTCTGCGTTGTTCATTGCAACAGGTAGCAGTTTTGTTGAGCCATTCGTTCCCTTGCTCCTCTAAACAAACTCCTAGATTCTTCGCCTGTTTTCTCTCCTCGTGACATCTGTGACGCCCATCCCGAGCGGTCGAAGGAGGGCAGCGATCACTCTGAGGATCCGTCGTTGCAGATTTCCCGGTGATCCTGTGCCCCAAAGGTGCCACCTTTCCTCTCTTTTCCCGGTCAAATCTCCTCTTTTGGGGACTCCCTTGAGTTGTTTTGCTGTTGCTTGACGTTGAATCCATGTTTCTGGTTTAATATCGGCTGGATTTTCGTCGTTTCTTTGAATGCTGCGGCGATTTAGGGCTCCTCCACTTCTGGCATCGGTTTCTTTGTCTTCTTTCTTTGCCGCAAATCAATGGCGCATTAGGGTTTCCTTTTTCCATTTTCAGACCTACTTTTTTCTTAGTTGAACTGCATCTCTAATCTCCATTGTTGAAGAAGAAAAAGGAGTTTTTTTTTTCTCCAACAGATTCGATTTCTGTTAGGTTCATCTGCTAATGGCCATGAAAGGCACTGGAGTGAGCTGCATCATCTTTATGCTCGTTTCAATCAGATGCATCCATTGTGCTTTTACTCCTGCAGACAATTACCTGATCGATTGTGGTTCCTTGACCGATACAACCATCTACGATCGAATTTTCGTCTCCGATGTTTCCTCCTCTTCGACCTTGACTCCCTCCTCGAACAACCTAGCCAACACCTCCGGCTCGGTGCCCGCCTCCACCTACGGCGCCGCCCTGTATCAAAATGCCCGGGTGTTCACTGTGCCCTCCTCCTACTCCTTCCAAATCAATGCCCACGGAAGACACTTTGTTCGCCTCTACTTCTTCCCCTCCGTTTACGGAAGCTTCAATCTCACTTCCTCAACCTTCACTGTGTCGACCCAAGATGTCGTCCTCCTCGACCATTTCCAGCCTCAGGCGAAATCTGCAGCCGTCGAGGAGTTCTTGGTGAATATAAATAGCAATACTCTCGCCCTTACATTTGCGCCGACGGGAAACAATTCCCTTGCCTTCGTGAACGCCATAGAAGTCGTATCTGTTCCTGAAACCTTAATCGCGGATACTGCTACCGTCGTCGATCCTCCAGGCAGCTACCAGGGTCTGTCAGGTCAGTTATTGGAGAAGATTTACAGAGTCAACATGGGCGGCCCTCAGATTTTCCCCAACAACGATACTCTGTGGAGAACTTGGGACACTGATCAGAAGTCGCCGCCGTTCAACAATTCGCTTTCTGCACCATTTACCTTTTCAGGAAGAATCACTTATATGGAAGGAGGAGCAACTCAGGAGACTGCTCCAGATACAGTGTATGCGACAGCAGCGAGATTGCTTCCCTCAAATACTTCAAATGCTAGATTCAACATGTCATGGCGGTTCCCGGTAGATGCTAATTCAGCCTACTTGATTAGGTTTCATTTCTGTGACATAGTCAGTAATGCAGCTGGAGATCTCTTGTTCAATGTTTATATTAATTCCTGGCTGGTAGCTGCCGATCTTGATCTTTCTAGCTATACATTAGGGCAGTTAGCAACCCCTGTTTATAGGGATTATGTCTTGGAGGCAACTGATGCATCAGGTACTCAACTCAACATCAGCATTGGTCCTTCAGATATTAATGGTGTTTTGCCTGATGGCATACTCAACGGGATCGAGATCATGAAGATCGGGTCTGGCGGCGGGTCTCCGGTCACACCGCCTGGTTCTAAGAAGAACCTTGTCATCATATTGGCTCCAGTACTTGGAGCCGTTGTGGTGGCCATCGTTGCTGTTGCTCTCTGCGTAGTCCTTCGAAAGAGGAAGCTCAAGGAACACTATTCCAAGTCTTGGGTGCCTTTCTCCATCAATGGATTCACCTCTCACAGCGCAGGAAGCCAGACTTCTAATGGAACTGCAGTTACACTGAATGGAAACTTTGGCTATCGTCTGTCTTTCGCCATCCTGCAAGAGGCGACCAGCAACTTCGACGAGAATCGGGTGATCGGCGTCGGAGGCTTCGGGAAGGTCTACAAAGGCGCGCTGAGAGACGACACGAAAGTTGCAGTGAAAAGGGGAAACCCCAAGTCTCAACAGGGCATCAATGAGTTCCACACCGAGATTGAACTGCTGTCGCGCTTGCGCCATCGCCATCTCGTTTCTCTGATCGGATACTGCGACGAGAAGAACGAGATGATCCTCGTTTATGAATACATGGAGAAGGGCAGCCTCAAGAGCCATCTCTATGGTTCGGACATGCCTGCTCTGAGTTGGCAGCAGAGGCTGGAAATCTGCATTGGATCAGCTAGAGGATTGCACTATCTCCATACAGGGCAAGCGAAAGCGATCATCCACCGCGACGTCAAGTCCGCGAACATTTTACTCGACGAGAATCTCTTGGCGAAGGTGGCTGACTTCGGGCTATCGAAGACCGGGCCGGAGCTGGATCAGACTCATGTCAGCACCGCCGTCAAAGGGAGCTTCGGCTACCTCGACCCCGAGTACTTCCGGAGGCAGCAGCTGACCGAGAAATCGGACGTGTACTCGTTCGGGGTGGTTCTGCTCGAAGTGCTGTGTGCGAGGCCGGTCATCGATCCGACCCTACCGAGGGAGATGGTGAACTTGGCGGAAATGGGAATGAAGTGGCAGAGGAGGGGAGAGCTGGAGCGCATCGTCGATTCTCGCATCGCCGGGTCGATCAGGCCTGAATCCTTGAAGAAATTTGGGGAAACCATCGAGAAATGCCTGGCGGATTCCGGCGTGGAGCGCCCGTCGATGGGCGACGTCCTGTGGAACTTGGAGTACGCTCTTCAGCTTCACGACGCAGACGCCGGTACCATCTCCGAGGTGAACAGCATCAACCAGATAACTGAACTTTCGCCACGGGTTCAGAACTTCAGCGCCTACCAGAGCGCGCCGGCGGCGGGAGAAGCCGAAACGTCCCTGCTGAATGATCTTTCCGAGGTTTCCATGAGCAAAGTCTTCTCGCAGTTGATCAAGTCCGAGGGAAGGTAGGGCGATCAGACCGGCAAAGTTGTTGTCATTTTATAATGTTTGGATAGCTACATTAATGTTTGAATAGGACAGTATAGCAGGGTTGAGGATTGTTCTATTTATTTACGCAATAATATTTGTCAGTATCTTTAAATCATTTATTTTTTCTGGAAATCATTTATTTAGAAACTCAGTATATAATTTATAAATTTTAAAATAATATTTATATATATATATATATATATAGAAAATGCACTATCGAATTTGTGAGGAAACAAGAAGACTTATCTACTTACGTGGACTACAATAAGCACACAAGAACCGCAAGCCTACGCCAGTCCAAAACGATAGAGAGGAGCAGAGATAATGGCCGGTCTCAAAATCTGCAGCCCGTTCCCATCCACCGTCAACGCGCCGCCGGCTGCCGTCGTCACCGGAAGAAAGCCCCTCATCTCGGTCGGCCCACTTGCCGCTGCCGACGAAGACGCCCCCGCCGAGGTGGACGCCTCCGCGGAGTCACCAATCGTCAACGACGATCCATCCTTTGAGACGCGGCTGAACCAGATCCGAGTCAAGTACCGCAGCGGCTCAGGGAAGAAGGCGGAGCAACGTAAATCTCGGAAAGCACCCGGCGGCGGGGGCACAAAGAAGGGCAGCGTGCTGCTGCCTCCGGTGCCTCTGCGGGAGCCGGTGGCAGCCGGAGGCGTGACGGTGGAGGCTGGATTTACTCCCTACAGCGAGCGCCTGCACGGGAAGCTAGCCGGGCTGGGGCTGGCGGCACTGCTGCTGGTGGAGCTGGGGTCGGGGCAGGGACTGCTCCGCTACCACTCACCGGCGATTATCTTCATACAGATCTACACCGTCGCCGCAGCGGGCAGTCTCTTCATCAAATTTGAGAAGGAGAAGATCAGCGTCTGGCCGGAAAAATAGCCGTACTCCATCGTCATCGCCGGCAATGAAACACGACGACGAAGCTTGTTTTGCAAGGTTTACTTTATTGCTAATTGCATTTCCATGGATTATTAATTATAAAAGATTACCTTTTAATTTCATATTCTTTTTTTTTATACAAACAAAATGGCAATTCAGGAAGGGCTCGATCCGATCGAAAATATTTGAAGTTCTTACATTGATGTTAAGTTCAGGTAGAGAATAAATGTGTATCGACCAATCGATCGAATATGATCAGATAATTGAAAACATAGAAACAAAAGGACTTTCTTGATGATTAAAAATACATTATAAAGTCACTTAAATTATATTTAAAACTAATTCTGGAAATTTAAGAACTCAGATTAGTAATATAAGACAACACGATCAAATTCCAAACACATTACACGCCACTTCTAGCAACAATCTAACTACGACATTATACTTCGGAATTATTTCCAGTAAATAGGCATGTCTAATTAACCACCGAAGCCATAGAGAGTCCTTCCCTGCCTCTTTAGGGCGTAGACGACGTCCATGGCGGTGACGGTCTTCCTCCGGGCGTGCTCCGTGTAGGTCACGGCATCACGGATCACGTT